>CBVK0101687648.1:0-11619 GCA_900067695.1 Picea abies | reverse complement strand
TAAAATCTTAAAAATATATTTTTTTCATTAAAATTTAAATATTTTATGTATTTTTTTAAAAACCGGTTCATTACCAGTTCCGATTGGACCCTCGACTGGTTCCGGTGCCCGTTCCGATTTTTAAAACTATGTTTGCCACAAAATTTTGTATAAAATTGAATTAGGGTGGTCTGACCCTTTCACAATAAGACAGTTCTACTCAATGCTTTGTAACTCATACCATCTAATGTCGTCAACTATCACAACTTCAAGAACAGAGAATCGTAACTAACTAAATAGATAAGTAAACATCAAATAATAATAATAATTGAAGTGACATATCCTAACTAAAGGACATGACCTAACTAAGGGACATGACCCATCAACCATAGTGATTAGTCAATGCGTTTAAGTATACCATCACATGGCATTGTATCAAACATTCTATCATCTATCTTATTCATTATTAAATACATATTATTGATGCGATATGGATTTCAGCCTACTGTCCGTATGTTGGATATTTATCAGTAAATGAAGTATTGTTCATTTCAGAATTGTTTACAAACAAATCCAATTAATAATAATTTATAATCAATGTAAGAAAATTATAGGCCCTCCTTTCACAATAAATCATAATGCCGACATTTTAATCTGATCATGTTTTTCTCTCCAACAAAATCTTTACAGAAAATCAAAACAATAAATTAATTGTCCAACAGTTCCTAGTCAAGGATTTCTGCATTTTAACTCTGAACGTTACAGCTTATTATGCGAAAGGGGTGGAGAAAATGGATTCAAACTGTGATATCACTCAGGCAACCAAAACATCACTGCTTGTCAAAACCCCTAATGTATAATGCTAATTCAACTTAAAGAACACTATACAAGCAACAAACTTAAGCCGAATCTTTGAAAAAAGATAAAAATGAAAGATTGTCTCATGACTATCAGCCGGCAAGTAACAACAGAGTTCCAGCAGTAGTCCAATATAATATAATTAACACATCTCTAGACAAACAAGGTTAGAAGTAATTACTTGAGGATTCTGCAAATTAAAAATTATAAGATTCCTATCAGCAGTCCCAACGACCATAAGAGGATGCCGAACACTCAATGCAAAACAACGCTCAGGTAGTTGCTGTGTATGCACTGGGTTTGGCTGTCGAGTATCCCAATACCTAAAGAAAGACAAACAATTAGGAAATACACAGAAAATAACGCTGATAAACAATAAAGTACAACTCTAAACAATCCTAACACGTTTTCTTTTTTTAATACAACTTTCAAATTGTTGATCTATAAACATTGCTTGCTGCTTGCTGAGAAAAACTAAATAAGCAGAAATCACATGAATATAAACCCTGGTTGCATTGACCTTGGCATGCAAAAGAACCAAATATTATTCCATTGAGTGAACTCCCTTATAATGAAGAAGTATTAAACACATTGTTAAATGTTGCTTTGCAGACACACCACATACGGAGATTACCTTGAGATTTAGCTGATCTTGATTCTTTCTTTTATAATGCATCTTATATTGCATTAATGCACATAAAAGAATACTTTAAATAACCATACATGACCAGACCAATGCATGAACATGCCATTCTAATTATTGATTCTTGATACTAGTATAGTTGCAAGAGAGAACAGGTACAGTGGGTATGTGGATCCTAAAATAATGAGAATACAGACAAAAATTTGATGCTAGAAAATAAGGAATATACACAAAAGTTCAATCTAACACGTCATCTAGATTTGGTGGCACCACATTTGCACCCCCTCATGCTAGTGGAACCTCAGGGCATGCAGGGGGTGGATCTAGAAGAACAATAGCAGATTTCCTTGATGTTGGTTGTAGGCACGAGGTGGATGCAAAAATGGTGCAGTTTTTCTATGCACGAGGTATACCATTAAATGTTCATTGCTCCTGTTGGCATGATATGGTTCAGGCCAGCAACAAAGCCCTCCAAAAATGCAAGACATGTATGAGAAAGCTAGATCTGTGTTACTAGATAGGGAAAGAGCAAAAATTCAAAGAGCTCTGACACAGGTTATAGATGAGTGGGTGGATAGTGGGGTATCCATTGTATTTGACAGTTGGACAAACCTTAGAAACCAACATTTGATAAATGTTTTTGGTGTTTTGGCTAGTGATGCAATGTTCCTTGCAGTGCATGACTCTTGTCAATCACTGCATCTGCTCTAAACATTTCAAACCTCCTACTAAAACCCATTAATAATGTTGGTCCTTCTAATGTGCTTCAAGTAATTATCAATAATACATGATATTGTCAAGCATAGACCTGTGGATAGATTAACAACTCATACAAGAGAGGAAAGAAACTCACCAAATTCGTCACCAAGCATACAAAGGTCCATTTCCTTTTATGGCACTTACTCTAAGTTGCAGCTACTTAAGATTAGCAAAGACTAGATTTGGTAACTATTTTCTCACCTTCAGGCACCTATTGAGGTTAAGATAGGGTTTGGGTGATAATGGTGATGAACGATGACAGAGATAACTTGAGTGCTAATAGAGATGTTGCTAATGTAGTGAAGGAAACTATTCTTGATGTTCATTTCTGGTCATAGGTTAGGTATGTTTTGCTATGTTCCAAAACAATTTATAACATGATTCGGTTTGCAAATTCAAATCAGCCAGTGATTGGGGAGGTGTATGAATAGATGGAGACCATGCTAGGCCAAACTTAGGACATTGTTCAGCCTAGAGATGTGAACTTGTATAATCATATTCGCATGCGGTGGGAAAAGCTAAACATTCCACTACATGCCTTAGCACATGTGCTTATGTCAAAATATTATCTTACATCATAGGTGCAAGCATCAGCTCCTAGTGGTGGGGTGAAAAAAAAAACACACCAAGATTCAGAGGTTTAGATTGGTTATATTGAAGAAATAGACAAACTAGTTCCTAATGTGGAGTAAGATAACATAAAATAATTTTATTGATGTCCAACAAATAACGACAAATACAATGAGACTACTACGTAGAAAAGTATCAATACAATGTGGGAGCACATAGACACTCATATAAACGTCAAAAGCAAATCAAAGCTAACATCTAAACTCTAAAAACTAGGAAAGAAAGTATTGTTGGAAAAGCTAGATAGATTCAAGCATTGCTAAGGGTCCAATGTATCAAAAATAATGTTGCAAATATTGTTATGGGGACTATATCACAAAGGATCCAGAGAAAGTTATTGGAAATATCAGGGAAAATATCAGAAATTATCAAAAGATATCGACAAGAATAAACCTAGACCTGAAGAATTCTAAAAATATCGAACAAATCAGCAACCTAAACAACTCGGGAGATATTGGAAATATCAAGAGAAATCAGAGATATTTGCAACACTAGTCAAAAACTTCCTAGAAGGAAGCCTCAAAGGAGGGTACAAACAAGATAAGTGCTCCATGGGTCTATTGCTGGTAGAAGAGAAGGTAACCCTGCTTTGCAAGTCATCCACCTCTATAAATTCATCTCTCCTAGACTCTGAGTCCGAATAAAAGAAACTTTTCATAGAAGAAAATCTTGAGGAACTAGAAGAAGAATCGGTCCGCAAAATGTCTCGACGTTTCAAAGGAAGGGCTTGTTACCCCCCCATTCCTAGGGGTAATTGGAGGAGATCATGTCTCAAGGCCCACGATGGAGAACATGATCTACACCAGGAGGAGATCATGTCTCAAGGCCCACGATGGAGAACATGATCTACACCATCATGATGATGATCAGCACTTCCACAGATAGCAGCCCAACAGCCCCCCTAATTTGCCTCCCAGCACAGATCAACCAAGGCTCATCACATTCAAGCAACCCAGGGTATGGGGCATGGTAAGCCAGTGTCACCATGAGGTATGTTGGTCCTTTTTTCATGCAAAGTGTTGTGCTTAATTTATTGGGCATATGGACAAGGATCATTGGTTGAAGTTGGATGGAGGATCACTTGCTTGAGAAATTGTCTTGGTTGCCTTGTTTCACATGGGTGGTCAGCTTCTATACCCTAGTCCCGTGTTGTCACGACCCAGGGAAAAGGAGTAATACCAGGGGGCCCTCCCAAGGGTAGTGTTTCACTCCTGACCATACTTAACACTTACATCATAAAGCCTTTCACATATCCTGAACTTCGGCTATGGCCCATACTCATGAGAAAGGGGCTAATAGCCCGGAGGTAGATTGCAGTTGCTATAAAAGAATAAGAAAATGATGCTAAAAAGAAAGTGAACATAGCAAATAAGGACCACCAAATGTCGATCCAACTTGAGCTCTACTCATTCAGTGCCCGCCCTAGTCCCAAATTGCAATGCTAAAGCTTGAAACCTTTTAAAGGGGACTAGCAAATATAATATAAAGAAAGCAAGGATTGGAAAGATGGTTGATGAAGGAATCTGGGAAAAATAGCACGCAAATATTGGGTAACTCAAGAACAAGCGCACCCTCAACAAAAGCACTCATAGAGATGGACACCATAAGTTGTGAAGGAAGCCCTAAACGATAACATCTTCACAATTTCTCTTGATGGGTTTTCACTTTCCCTTGTCACTCTCAAGACCTATCCCTCTACCTAGGTTATTTATTTTTTGTCTAGGTGGCACACCTAATAGGGTTGGATGGAAGCCCTCCCATACTTAAACTGATGAATTCTGCTAACCTAGCACACTACTATTAATTCCGAGCAAAACACATTCATTGAATTAAGGCACGGCTAGGTTACTCAACAATAATCAACGGAAACATTAAAAACAGAAGTCAAACACATTTGCACACGAGATTCGGATAAACACACCTAGAAAAAACCCTTACAAGAAAACCAGTTCTGAGTTTTCTTATTATTGGGTTCCCTTCCTGGGATAATGACCCTCAGAGGATTACAATGCAACGATGGCCTAGCCCACCTGGTTGTTATCTCCCTCGCTGCCCATTTGCACACTGCCTCAGCCCTGCCCAATTAGACACAAGTACATGAGCAAGACTCCCTCTTGCTCCTATGCACTCATTGTGTGCCTCTCACTCTCCTTAGATCTGACTTCTAGGGCCCTAACTCGACCCTCTCTGGCAAGCACAACTTAGCTTGCTACTAGATCACACTTAGATCTCCCTGTCTCTAGCATAGATGATGAGAATCACTTGTGATATTGAGAAATGGGGCTCTCTTGGTCTTTTATAAACCATAGCCTTTCTCTCATTTAATCCTGGCCTTTAGATCTTCTCCTCAAGATCTAGATCTGACGATGGGAACTTAATCAATCGTTGAGATAACTTAAGTCAAGATCAACGGTTGTGACTTAATATCACGTTGAACTAAGTCATCTCCCACCACTACTAAATAGTCTAGACATATGATGGACCATTTCACATTGCTAGGCACCCCCAATGTGAAAGTACTTGCTCGAGCTACACTTTCTAACATAAACTTGGTAACCCTCACAAGGTCTTGGGCTTGGGTGATACTTGAAGGGGATATTGGGGTGAATCGTTTACGTGGCTTGTATCTTAGGCATCAACTTACTTTGCATGATTTAAGGACTAACGTATCTTGTGAAAATTGGTTTACTTTGTCCTATATTTTGTTTTGTTTTGAATGGCCCTGACATGGTTCTTTGAGGGACATCTTGGGTTGTGCCCAAGATGTTGTTCTTTATTGCAGGACTTTGGCACGTGTGATGAAGAGCAATGGGTCATCCAGTGACTCACCCCCCTCAGATGTTGTCTCTCACATCCTCAGGACCTTCGATGATGGACAGATGGGCTTCGCTTTTTAGCAAGCTAGTCATTATGTCACATACATGGGCTGAAAGCCAACAGGTTGGGTAGAGCACTCAGAGCTTTTGTGCACAGAAAATGGATGACGTTGCCTTTGGAGGCAGCTTAGCACCACTTGAGGATGAGATTGCACCCTTTTGGCACTTGGACATGGCCTTTGGAGGCCTATGACATCACCCTCTAGCCCTTGATGTCACCTTGGATGCTAGCGTTTGATGGATGACGTGGTTCCAGAGGTGACTTGACATGGTTTGGGTGAGGAGACACACCCTTGTGCAATTGAGGCATGACACATGGCCTTTGGAGGCTCAACGATTCACTCCTTGAGGGACTGTGTCACCCTTCTAGGGCATGATGTCACCCTTTTTAGGGTTTTACTTTATGTATTTTTCGTTTTGACATATTGTAGAGGCAAATGAAGGGGTCGACCCTCTTCTAATTTGTAGTTGACAAATTTATGTGGATAAATTGATTTAGGGTGTCCTCGTATAAATAGGCTACTCTCTCATTTCATTTTTCATCATTACAACTCACCATTTGTGAGAACAAGTCTGAAATTTTCACCCTCTTTGGAACTATCTAGCTCTTCTACTTATGCGCTATGCTTGGAGGATCAATTTGTGAATGGTTTTGCTGATTTTGAAGAGGAATTTCTGCAATTAAGGTTTTGTCTCATGGTATCTTGGCTAAAGTAAGTGAAACTTCTGCAATTTATCTTTATGCTGTTATGCTTCATGGTGAATCTTGCTACTTTATGCTAGACGTCTTGCTTGGTAAAACCCAAACGTGCTTGCACTCTAGCAATCCTTCTCTTTAAGGTTTAAACCCTAAGGCCCTAATGTGCTAGCACCTTAGAGTTTAAACCTTACCTCTTGGTTTCTACGAGTTCATTCTTCAAGCATTGTTGTATTTGCTGTTATAAAGACTCCATAGCCCTCAAAGGCACTGATTTTACAGTATTTGCTGTTATAAAGACTCCATAGCCCTCAAAGGCACTGATTTTACAGCTCTCTTTTGGTGAAATTGATCAACAAACATTCTCTTTCAATTCTCTCAAGCTCTCTACTAACTTTTCCAACACTAACACTCACTAACTTGCTAGTAAGCTTGCTGCTGTTGCAAAAGTTTGTTAAAGCCACCTGATAACACTTTAATTTGCTGCATACACTCTTGTAAAGGTGGTTTAACTTGCTCAGAATTTCTCTTAAGCAATTGGATAATGTTCTATGTGATGCATGCTTAATTTTCTTGGTCAATTGTTGAGATTCTAAGCTCTTTTTATTATTGTTGTTATGAACTCATATTGATGTTATAAGACTACTACTGCAAATTCGTAACATCCATTGCAAATTTTCATTGTCTAGTGTCTTATGAGGTCTAAATTTCATGTTTGTACTTGGAAACCATCACACATATGCTATAAATTGTTCTTGTTATGGGTCGGTACTCAAACATCCTTATACCTATTAGTTTCCCTTCACCTATACTAATCTTTAGGTGATCAAGAAAGAGGGCGGTAGGCTTGGCTACTTTACTTGCTACTTTGATCCCTTGAGGTCACAAAGAAGACTCCCGTGTGGTGGACCTCTTCCATCACTAAAATGAGGGGATTTCTTACTAAGGTGATAGAGGTAGGATTTTCCATAGTTACATAGATTTGGGGGACTTGTGCTTGGATTTGCACAAGTACAAATCCTGTGATAAAATTTTGGCATCGTCGCAAGGGAGGTTTGAGTCCTCCTCAACGACATATCCTTTTGTAAAAAATTTCCCAAAGTCCTTATCTCTAACTCCACAAAGTTCAAGGAGGTACACTAACCTCCTAAGGCATACAAGAGAAGGGTTCCCCGAAACTCACCCATAGTGAAATCTTTATTTGGTGGAAACCTTCCTTTTCCTACAATGGCTCAAAAGCAATGGGAATTGAATATCTTCAAACCCTTGGATATGTATTCTATCTCGGGTTACCTTTGACAAATACCTCTGAAGTATGAGAAATGGTTTCCCAAGTTCTTAACCATTAAGCCACTTATATAATCATAGAATATAATTATTATAATCCATATGAGTTGTTTTCATAATATCTTCGTTTCTTTCTGGGATCTCCTCTCATATGTCTCTCAGTTTAGGAATCCCTAGGTTAACTTATATTCCAATGCAAGTATGTCACTTCCTTTCACTCTCCTTTTAGCATTCTTTGCACCTACGAATCCCTAGGGTTGATTCAAAGCAGAAGGACAAGAGAAGAATTGAAATGGAGAGTCGCTCCTTTTAGCATTCTTTGCACCTACGAATCCCTAGGGTTGATTCAAAGCACAAGGACAAGAGAGGAATTGAAATGGAGAGTCGAGTAGGTGAGGCGTTGTGGTTTGGTTTGTGGTCGTCCACATCCTAGTCATCGTAGAAACGCTACAAAGGATGCTCTTCAAGCTCTCAGAGGCGCTCACTTTTGTACTTGGTGCTCAATAGTTAATATTGCGTTCATCGCTAGTACTGGTTGTTGTTATCGTCATGGGTTTATGTGGATTTGTCTGCCAAAATGCCCAAGTTTATCTGAGAAGGGTTCTTAGTGAGGCATTGCAACACGGCATTGTTAAGATGTTGGCTTCTTAGTGTGGAAGATGAGACATTGTTGGCTTCTTCACCATCATGAATACCCATTAATCGTTTATGCCAAAAGCCTGAAAGAACAAATATCACATTTTATTAAAAAAAATTAACAAAACTAGCATAACCATGCATTTATATGTTGCAAAAGACTGTTTCCCAAACAATACATTCATATGTTTTCTGGAGGCAAGGAGACGGTCCTTCCCAACAGCATGCACCAAATAGTGGAGATATGGTAGATGGCATCACGGTGAAGGGATCTCCAACCAGCTTCTCTTGATACACATCCAACACTTTGTCCATCTTTTCAACGATACTCTCCACCACTGCTTCATCTGTGCTTCCTTCCTTCGTCATGGGGATGACGACAAGCTGCTGCATGATTGCATAAAGGGGGATTGAATTGCTGCGATTCCACCTGACACCATTGTTCAACCACCGCTTGGTCCTCCACTGTTCTCACCAACAAATGTTCACACCTGCCTTGTCCTTGCTATTTCTTCACCAAATATATTGTGATTACTCTCGACTCCATAATAACAACAAAGCAACGCTAATAGCACATAGGGATTAGATTAGAAGTTTCAAAATAAGGTGAGGTCTCCATCTTGAAGGGCAGGTATCTCTCCGAAAGCCTGGGAAACAACAAACAAAACGAATATAAAGTCACATCTTCATAGTTGATCAATTTGCATGCATCTTAAATATTTATAAACCAACCAACATAATGCAATGATACGTAGTGGAAAAACTGAGATGAATTCGATATGGAATAACTAGATTTGTACGTTGAGGGAGAGATATGGCGGTCGTTTGTGATCCCTTCCATGAGATTCAGAGGGATCAGCTCGTACTCATTCAAAGAGTCGAGCACCGTTGCTGTGCATGATGAGAATGGAAATCGACTTCATTTACCAACTTTCAAGAACGAAACAAAGGTGGTCTACAATTGAATGAATTGAGATGGAGATTGACTCGGAAGCCCGCCAGTAGGGAACACAACAACTTGTACATAAAGCTCAAAACCCTCACAGCGTCCCAATGACGCATAAAGCTCAGAATCCTCACAACGTCCCAATGACGCGTAAAGCTCAAAAACAGACATACCCTACACAGCTGAGGAAGACTGGTAGTTGCGCTGTACAGTCCAGACTAAAGAAGTGGCATAACTTTTAACAGATTTGGAAGTGGTATCTTTTATATTTTGGAGGAACGATTCCACATCTTCCCAATTAATGTAGAGAAGACAGAAGCGGTACCTGAGGAGTATTCAAGTAATGTTGCAACAAAATCAATACAGGATACGTTTTGTAGTTTGACTTACAGTTTTTACTAATATTTTATTAATATAGATCACTAATATATTTTGCTCATTTTATTTTGGTTTAAAAGGAGGGAAAAGTTTGTATAATTATGAGTGACTTTCAAATTTAGATGTGTGTTTTTTTGTTTGAAATTTAGATGTGTTTTCTGTTTTGGGGGATTTTACAAATTTTTTTTTATAAATAAAATTTTCGTATTTAAAATAATTAATTGATAATATAAGATTATATATTTTAGATATTATTTATGGGATTTAATGAGCAAGTCATTAATCTATGACTTATATATATATATATTTATGAGTATTAGTGGCAACTATAGTTTATAAGGCACTATACTGGTTAAGGTTTTGCAAATGAGATAGCAAGCTAAGTGGATTTGATTGTGGGGAAAACTCCATAGTTGAAGTGATGGCTAATGCTATGATATTAATTTAATTGTTTTCAATCTCAGATCTTCTATACTTAAATATATATTTTGTTGATAGATATTTTAAAATTGTTTTTTAATTAATTAATAATATTAAGTTATACTTTGAAAATAAATAAATATATATAAAAAAGTTTATAGTATTTAAAGTTATAATAATTAGATACTTTAAAATAACATTTAACCTTAATCTTATATATAAAACTAAATATTATTCAAATTAAATTTAACCTTTTTAATAATAAAATTAAATACTTTAAATATCATTTAACTTTAATTTTATTTATACAATCACATATTATTCAATTTTTTGGTTTTTTTTTGAGTGGTACCACTATAACCCAACGCTTGTTCTACACATGGTGCGAATATTATTCAAATCAAATTTATCCCTTCTAATAAAAAAAATCAAAAGAAAAGAGTCATATTAAAAAAATTGTATTTAAAATATCATTTTTCCAATAATGATTCTTGACAAACTCATTTGTCATATCTAGAGATAAGCCTCCCCTTAAACACTTAATTAGTTTTGTGCATCTTCCCATTAAGGAACCGATGTGTCACCACTTATGTAAAAGTATAATATAGCAAATTTCAAATAATTCAATAGAAGCAGTGTTACCCCCATGTATAGGGATAATTGGAGGAGATCACGTCTTGAGGAACACAATGGAGATCATGATCTACACCATGATGATGATGATGATCAACATGTCCACAGATGGTAGCTAGACAACCCTTTTGATTTGCCTCCTAGCACAGATCAACCAAGGCTCATCACATTCAAGCAACACAGAGTATGGGGCCTCGTAAGCCAGCATCACCATTAGGTATGGTTAGTTCTTTTTTTATGCAAGGTGTTGTGTTTAATTTATTGGGCATGTGGACAACGATCATTGGTTGAAGTTAGAAAGAAGATCTTTCATGGAATGGATCCATCTCTCCTACCATCCGAGGTCAAATGAAGAAGGATGAGTATAGTCGGTTGTCCTAAGGGGGGCCTGGTGGGGTGCCTGGATTGTCCATTCCACTGTTGAATGGTAGAGATAGTGCACCGACGAGGTATGGGGGATCTCATCGGTCTCTTGGGAGGGGATCTAGTCGAGCTAGGTCACTGAAATCTCATGGGTCGAGGGAAGGTCCCACGAGTCCGCATTGATCTGGAGTCTGAGGCTGCATTGATGTCGACCTATATCTTAGTGCCCCTTCTTGAGGGTAGCAACGAGAAGAAGGAGGTGATCCGTCGAATAGGGCTTCGTCTCATACGAGACTGAAGAGTATGGGCTCGGAGCTTGAGGGCCTATATGTATAAAGCTAAACACCGTTGATCTGGATACCCGAAGAAGCTCATGAGGGTTTGAGTCCCCCTGAATAAGAAATGAAACCGCCCCCTGATCTCAGAGTAAATGGGGCACCGGAAGATGAAGGGTTCCTCAGTCTCGACCTCTTATAGCTGGCATAGCTGACAGATCATGTCTGGTCGGTCAATC
>CBVK0101687595.1:0-14140 GCA_900067695.1 Picea abies | reverse complement strand
TTACATTAACCCAAAACCCTAAAAGGGCCCCAAAAGTGGGCCAAGATCCCATGATCTCTACTTCACCTGGCGCTCCATCTTTGACAAGGTGTCGATGTCCAAAAATGGTCAAATATGACCAAGTATTCCTCAAAACTTGGTCAAGGGCCAACAGTAGAAAAAAGGAATATATGGAGACTAATTGTAAATAGGGATTCCACCATAGTTGTAAGAGATATGATAAAACATTCGCAAGATGATTATAGTCTAAAGTCTATTCTCTCCAGAGTGTGGCATGAAGCCACAAAGATGCAAGAAATTTCATATTTCCAGGTTCTATGCAATAATAATAATAAGCAGGCAGATGCAATGGAAAACATGGAAATCAAGTTAAAATTGGGGGTTTTATGGGTCAATCAACATCGGTCTAATCACTATATCCCTTAAATCTATGAACCTCTCTTTCCTTTAGTCTATGTTTTGTAAAATGGTTTGTATTTTAGGATTTTTTTTCAAAATTTACAATAGTAGATACCTTTTGAGTTTTTATCCCAAAGATGTTGAAAAATTGTGTGTAATTTCTTGAATAGACTTGCTTATAGCCAATAAAACATATGATAAAGATGTACTTTTCATTGCCACGAATCTCTTACAACTATTTTTATAAAACAAATTCCCCCTTTCTTGTTAAAAATAAAAATTGATTTATCACCACCATCCTAAATAAATATATATTTTACTCACCACCCATCTTAATGAAGACATTCATTTCATTTGCAAATGATTGCACACTCACTTTTTAAAGAGCTAGTGAGGGGACTTTTTAACGAGCTAATGAAGGGATATAACTTTGCATTAAATGTGTGTGTTGATGTTACTTCATAAGTGTATACCTTTATCTTCACAATATAAATATTTTAAAATAAAAACATACACTTGTAAAGTCAAAAGAAAGCAAGACTAGGTGTCAAACACTCAAATAAGATTAATATAAAATAAAATTTGTAATATCTAGGTGTAAAACTTTATTTTTCTTAGAAATTTTACGACTACCTCTTCTTCCTAAGATTTTTGTAGATTTCGTACGAATCCAACAACGCATGCTCTGGCCTCCCTCTCCCACACGCATGCCCCCCTCTCCTAGAGAGGCCTTGGGGCCTCCCGCTTCCTCTCCCTCCATCTCCCTCAAATATTTTTAGGCTTTTGCTTCACTTATTTCCTCGCTTCCCAAGACAAACAAACAAACTCCTCCAAAGTTTGTGAAAAAACTAGATCAGATCCCTTCGGTTCAGATCCAAGGAAGCTCCAGAACCCTTGCCCTGAAATTTGCAGAACAGGTACTCATTGGACACTTTACGGGAATCTGGCCTTCTCTGCGGGTTATGGCGATATGAATCAAAAAGAACTGGAAACCCCATCTGAAAGGAAATCTCTCGCGCTTTCTTTGTGGAAGAGGCTTCTTTGCCTTTCTCTTCGAAAATAAAACAGATAGAGATCTCATCTTCCGAAGTGGACTGTACTTTATGGGCTCCAGAGGTATGTATCTCAATAGTTGGACCCCAGACTTTAATCCTGAGAATGATATTCCTAATGCAGTACCAGTTTGGGTTTGCCTCCCCTTCCTTCCTCTGCATTGTTGGAATAACAAAACTATTCAAGCTATAGTAAATACACTTGGAAAGTACATAGATCGAGCAGAACCTAAAGATGGCCTTCAATCCTGTGCACGCATATGTGTAGAAGTAGATCTGGAAAAAGGTCTACCCGAAGCTATTAACCTCACCTTGGATAAATGGAACTACTTTCAACAAGTTTATTACAAACAACTGCCCTTCAAATGCAAAATCTATCATGAGTATGGGCATTTTTGCAGAATTCCTGGCACCGGACAATTCCAAAATCTAAGTGTATGCAATGTTTTCTTACGTTGTTACTAAGAACATTTTGCATGGTTTTCACCATAGAAAATCAAGTAGGCTTTAGTGTTTTAGTAAGCAATACCCTTATTCTTCATTTTCTTCTTGGAGAATTCAGGGGGGTAATTTTTGAATTTTACAAATTCTGTAACAGAGACTATGTACTTCGCCTGCGTATCTTTGCAGTTTTTTAATATAATTTTTTCCCAGTTTTTGTTAAAAAAAAAAAATTGTAGATTCCACTCGAAGACCAACCTACCTATAATCACATAGATTAAGACCTTCAACACCATGAGTTATACCTTAAAAAATCACATTGAGAACCGTTTTTCAAGGGTGGTGATGTGAATTTTCAAAATTACAATGAAAATAACGAATTAGGATAAAAAGAATTGTATTTGTTTACTTGTTTCATCAAACAAAATTACTACTCCTAACCTTCTCGACCAAGTTTTGTTGTCTTCCACTAGGAAGACTTGCCGACCTATAATCACATAGATTGAGACCTTAGACACCATGAATTAGACTTCAAAAATCAAAGCGAGAATTAGGGGCAATGGGAGTTGTAGGAATCATCTTTGATATTGAAAGAATGAAGGGAATTCATTTCGTTGGGGTATGGGAAGATTAATGAATAATCAAGTGGAGTGACTCACTTTATTTATCGGGTTGAGATTAATTGATGCAAGTATAAATAGAAAAATAATAGTCATTAGTGATTCTGAGTTAATAATCAAAATCTTGCAAAATAGATCTGGTCAAAGTCATAGTAGCCTCATAAGAACCACCTTTAAAAGCATCGAGGAAAAAGAAAGATTTGAATAGGTGACATGTTATCGTGTTTTAAGAATGTTGAATGGAAAAAGTAAACAAATTGGCTAAAGAAGCATGTTGGCTTGAGAAAGGGGTTATAAGGGACAAACATGGCATTAGTATGACATCAATACCATAATTTTTAATGAGATGCAAATTAAAAAAAAAAAAATTGGTGGGGGTTCCCCTATCACCTCAACTAATCATGAGGAAATCAATGATTTATGGAGGCAAACATGTTAACTAGGAGATCCATGAAATCGCATGCAATGTCTTCATTCATCCACACTTAGGGAGGTACCTCATGCATTGAGAAGTTGCAAAGGAGGTTTAATCAACCATCCCTTCAAGTTATCATTGGCACAGGTGGGAAAATGCATTCTTGTGGAAAATTTTCAAACATGCTTTAGGGAGGATCTCCATCGCATTTTGCAAGGGGAATACTAGCTTCGTGAATTCTCATGAATTTCATTTCATCATTTTGTTTTGTTTTCACTTAGGGGTATGTTTAGGGGTTCTTGGTTCTGCATGGTAGGACTCACCTATGAGCCCATGGTAAACAAGAGATGGGGGGTTCTTCCACATCTCTATCACTAGATTCAGGGAAGGAAAGAGACTGCTAGAAATTTAGGGGAGGTTGGTTTGGAATTGGGTGAGATCTTCTTGTCTTAGTCACATAATTGATGGTGGGGAAGAAAAGCATGGTCTTTTTGTTTGTTTGTTTCATATAATTATTTCAATGAATTGGGGGCACAAGCATGAAGGGAGGTGCTCAAGTTGTGAAATTTCATAATTAAAGTGACAAATGAAGACCCAAGAAATCATGTTCTTGGAGAATAAGCTAGTCATTGCCAATGTGGCAGTTCATATTCGGGCTTAGGATGAGGTGGGAAATAAGGAGATAGATTCGATAATGGAGTATGTGCATCATTAGAGCCAAGATATATTGGAGCAAAGGAAGGAATGCTTATAGCTAAAGCTTGTTGTCAGCAAGTTGTTGAGATATTAAAACATGGCTCAAGCTCTAGTTCACTTATCAATTGGGTCAACATCAGAGAAGAATGGAGAAATTGTGTAGCAACATCTCCCTAATATGGGCATGGAAAATGTCAGTCAAACCATTGTGAACATCGACCTTAAGCTTTCTTAGTTTTTTTCTTTGTTTAGAACTTTTTCATTTACTGTAAAGTATGTTTACTATTAGGTATCTATGTTAGGATTTGCACCCATAGGAATATTCATAAACAATGTTTTGGTCTAGTTAGTAGAGCATCATACAAAGAATATGAAATTTTGAACAAGAACAATATTTTCCTAGAAGGCTTTGAAAACTTGATGTATTAGATTATTAACGAGTGCAACTACAACATTTTTGCTAATAAAATAAACAATTGTTTATGTTAAAAAAGAAAAGAAAAAAATCAAAGTGAGAACTGTTTTTTAAGGGGGCAATGTGAATTTTCAAAATTGCAATGAAAATCATGAACCGGGATAAATTGCATTTTTTTCCTTTTTTGAATTTGGTAAAATTAGGTTTTGTATTGTTGGAATGGTAAAATCAAGTTAATAATATTATATTTCAAATATTTGTAGAATTTATATTTACATCTCTAAATATATTTATGGTGTCGAGGGCATCCATTTCAACTATTGAAAAAATGCATTTTATTAGCTAGTTATCCTTTTTCAAATTAATTTATTGTTTGAAGAGGTGCATTATGAAACTTAACATGGGGTAGATGTGTGAAGTTAGTAACACTAACTTCAACATATGTTGACCCATATAATATTTAAGAAAAATAAATCACAATATTATTAAAGCCATGTATAAGACTTGCAGGTGATAATGAAGCAATATTATTAAATTATAGCAATATCAATTAAATAAACATTTTGTGTTACTTCACGTTAAATCACACATTGCATGAAGAAAAACATTCTACAACTCAATATGAGAGGGATTGTCACAAGTGAGTGACTATAACACTGACATCATGTTAGAGTTTCACTTTTAAAAAAAATAGATATATATGATTTATAATAATAATTGGCTTAGATCCATCTTAGCCTTGGATCTATCAAGTGTCAAGAGGAATCAAATTACTTGATGTGAAAAACTTTCCACAAACTTTTACATCATCAAAAATATTTACACCTCAAGGGATTTGATCCCCTTTGATGCATAAGTTAAGAAGGGTTTGTGATGGTATTACAGTCAACTACAAATTAATTAACTTTATCCTATAGAACACCATCTTCTCTCTTGAAATTAGAAAATTAACCACCATCTTAATCCTAGAGTTATGAAGAATTGAGAGGGATCAAATCCCTCGAGATGTAAACCTTCTCTCATATTTGTGTACCATTAAAAATGTTTTCACCTCAAGGGATATATCTAATCCTAGCTTTATCAAGAATTAAGAGGGATCAAATCCCTTGAGATGTAAATCTTGTCTCAATTTTTTTTATCATCAAAAGGGTTTGCACCTTGAGTAATTATATCTCTCTCAACTCTTAATAAATCCAAGATTAAGATGAATCTACATTAATAATGATATAAACATGCAATCTTAAGCAGTGTTTGTAGACTTGTTTTTCAACTATAATTCATAAATGTTGACACAACTTCTCAATCCATTGTGAAAAATGTGAAGCCTACATGGCCACATTTGAAAAATTAATTTAAAATTATAATTAATATTTTCTTTGTAATCTTTATCATACAAAGGATTAATCAACCCATTTTTCTTATAGAAAAGTATACTAAACAACTACTTGTTTATGCAAGTTGAAAGCTTGCATTGTAAAATTTTAATACAAGTCCTTGGTATTGTTATTATTAGAGGGGAGGTTGAGATCCTTTTTCTAAATCCTTTAAAAAATGTCATTTTTTGTTGTATCAAAGATTAGAGGATTTGAGTATGTAGTTTCCATAGTTAGTCATAATTGTAGTATTATTTTTGGACATGACCTATGTTGGAGTTTGGAAATGTCCCAAATTTTCAAGTGGATAGTCCACCCATCACCAAGGGATACAAATGAAGTTTATGTGAGGTAGAAAGAAGTGATCCTAAAAAGTGAATACATAGATTTAGAAGAAGTTGGTCGTTATAAATAATAATAAATTATTTATTAGAAAGGGGAACGAGTCAAAGTAATAAATAAATAGGGAAGATACATTTATGATGGTTAACTTCCTCTAAATTTATTTATTTACTCATTAGGCTCACTCCTTTTTATCTCACCTAAGTTTCATTTGGATCCCCTAATGATGGGTGGAGTGTCCACTCAAAATGTTAGGACATTTCTAAAATCTAACATAGTTTATATGAAAAAATGGTACTAATTTAGAGGATTTTTCATTTAGAATCCTCTCCATTAGGTTGCCTATGTAAGTCCATATTTAGAGTTAAGACTAAGGGTAGATGATCAAATTTAGGCTCATGATTTTCAAGGATAAAAATGTTAGCAATTTGATTAATTAATGAGATGGATGAAATAACATAGTCAACCAACTATTACCAAGATCATGGATACAAGTTATATGGTTAGAATTTGACCATTAATTTAATCTGTTACAAATTATAATGTCATTGCAACTACATAATTTAACTAGCTCTATATTAAACAAGTTTTCAATTAAATCTTCAGAACTTCTCTTATTTCAAATATCATAAAACTTTTAAGCAAATATTCTACAGTGTCAAAGACAAATATAACCTTATTTTATCCCCAGGTGTTTACTAGGTTCCATGTTCTTGTGGCAAATCCTATATTGATCAAACTAGCCGATCTATCTAAACACGCCTCAAAAAAAATATAGTTGATACTCACCATAATCATCTTACTAATTCCACTATTGTTGAGCACTCACATGATACCAACCAACTTATCTTCTTTAATAACACCAAAATCCTTGCACCTACACCCTACTACTCCCCTCAAATCATTAGGAAAAATCTAAATATTAAAAAACATCTTAACAATTCCATCAAAAAGATGGTTACAAACTAAAAGCCCATCTTCCAACGTCTTCATTAATTAACCTCCTCTTTCTTGTAAAATATCATCCCTATTTAATCCCCTTTTTATTTTTTCTCTTACCATCATTCTCTTTTTTCACATTTCTTTATGTTCATTGTGATTTCCTCTTTCTTGTAAAATGTCATCCCTATTTAATCCCTTTTTAATTTTTTTCTCCCTTTTCACATTTCTTTATGTTCATTGTGATTTCATTCTTTTCTTGTGATTTCATTCTTTTCTTTTAATCATTTTTTTTAAGTATCTATAATTTTAATTGGTTATTTCACCTCTCATTCTTTTATCCTTAATTTATAATTTATAATTTATATACGATTATTTATTTACAGTGTCCCAATTCTTTAAATATTATTATATATTGTTTATAAGATTACGATTTCTTTCCATTTTTTCATTCATTTATTTACTCAAATAATTTATTTAGATTCATCTTCTTCCCTATTCCAACTTTTATCTAATATTAAATATATCTTCATTTATATTTTTTCAATTATTCATTTAAGTAATTTATTAAAAAAATACCATTTTTCGCGCGTATTCACTATCTCTTGTTTCATTAGGTTATTTCACCTCTTTACTAGATTATCTCATTCTTTGTATTCTTAATTTATATTTTATATATCACTCTTATTTAAAATTTTCAAATTTTTTACCATTTCCCACCCTATTGATTATTTCTTGTTTCAATTGGTTATTTCACCTTTTTGTTAGAATATCTTATTTTTATATTTTTAATTTATGTTTTATATTCTTAGAATATAAGATATTTATGTTTATTTATGTTGTTTATTTCTCCCATATTCATAAGTGGAAATGATTTGCTTAGTGAACAATGATATATAAGGAGATAAATTTCATTGTAATAAATGCACCAATTATTTATTGATAATATTATATTGTGTTATTTTGAGTATTTTCCTTTGAGCTTAATTATGTGACTCAACTCTATCTAGGTTATACTAACTTAGTGATCTAGCTCATTTTGTAATATGGTATTAGAGCAAGGAAGAGTCTAGGAATGTGAAGTTGTATCAAGGGTTTCAAGCCTTTAAAAGACAAGGTTTCCACTCTTGTGACTTCAACAATATGAGATCCACATAGTTTGTGTGAGCATGAATACCCAAAGACTATTCCCGACAAAGATAGATCGAGGGATCGTCGAAGGGATCACCTGCATGCCTTCTCAAACTCTAGAAGAGATGATTTTGGCTCTCTTTGTTGAAAAAAAGAGAGCCATTTCATGTGATACAGAAGGTGATACTCAACCTAAGATGACATTATACTCAAGAAACAATCATAGCATATTAGCTAAAGATAAGGGGGAGATGGAATGTTACTATTGCAAGAAAGTGGGTCACAAAGCTTGGAATTGTAGATTTCGAGCTAGCGACATTCTTATGAGAAAAGACAAAGTCACACCACATGTAGCTAATGCATCCATTGTTGAAGATCCATTGGATGTTGATAGTGGTGATGATATTACTAAAGAAAGGGAATTCTACACATGTGAAGAAGCCCACACTTTGAAGATAAGAAGGGATCTACTATAGATACAACTCAACATGGATGGTCGCCTAGATAGTTCAAGAGTTTGTGCATCTTGGGAATTATCCCTCATTGGGGTTTTGAGACATGCATGTAGATTGTTCTCCAATAATGAGGTTATAAGACATGCATGTGGATTGTTGTCCAATAATTCAATTTAGGAGATTCATAATTAAGGAGTTTGGTGAGGTGGAATCTCAGAACTTGGGGATTCAACCTAGGAGTTACACCTTCAGTTAATATGTTCAGTCAATTTGTGTTTACCTTTAGTTAGCATGTTTTTCCTTTAGTATTGTAAGGATTATTGTGTAATAGGGTTATTTTCATGTTCACTTTTTGTGTAAATCAATCTATCCCACATTCATAAGTGAAAATGGTTTTCTTAGTAAACAATGGTATATAAGGAGGTAAACTCCATTGTAATAAATGCACAAGTTATTCATTGATAATACCATATTGTGTTATTGTAAGTATCTTCCTTTGAGTTTAGTTATGTAATTCAACTCTATTTAGGCTCTCCTCATTTAGTGATCTAGCTAATTTTGCAATATATATATAGACACACACACACACACACACACATCTATGTGTGTGTGTGTGTGTGTTATTGTAAGTATCTTCCTTTGAGTTTAGTTATGTGATTCAAATCTATTTAGGCTCTCCTCATTTAGTGATCTAGCTAATTTTGTAATATATATAGAGAGAGAGAGACAAACACACACACACACACACACACACACACACACACATATTTCTAGAGAGAGAGAGAAGGTGTAATAGCTTGAATGGTTGGGAGGTAGGTCTTGCACTCTCCCTGCCTGGGTTCAAATACCCATTGAGACATTTGGCCCATTGTGACAAGACTAGAAGGGTAAACGCCCCCCAGCAGTGAGACCCCCCTCGCGGGTGTGTTTCTATACTTCTCTACCCTTGCTAAGTCATAAGTTATTGATATATATGGCTTGCAGGTTGTTGGATATACTCTTGGGTTATAGTGGAATCCAGTTTATTTGATCCAAGGCCTATCCCAAATCACTATAATTGATTTCCCATGGTTACACACATACATATCATTATTTTATTTAACATTCGTTCATACTTTAATATATTATTATTTCTTCCATTTATTTTTTCACTATAATCATTTTGACTCTTCTTCTTTCCCCATTCTAACTTTTTCCTATTATTAAATATATTTTGTTTTATATTTTCAATTATTTATTCAAATAATTAATTATTCTTTGACCATGTCCCACCTCCTATTCATTAAAATTTTGGCTTAATCCCTTTAATTGGTTGTCGTTATTAACATTTCTCCTCACATTCAACTTCATAAGAAAGACCCTCTTAGTCAGTTCATTTGAATGGAGATTTCAAATGTTAATGGTAAGAATATGTATATAACAATTTGTTATTTCATGCCTATTAATTCTACCCTTTATAATAAAAACAATCTAGATAAAAATTGTCCCTATAAAAGCTTAGAAAAAGATATTTATAGTCTGAGAAATGAAAGTAGTATCCTTCTGCTAGGAGACTTTAATGTTAGAACTGAAACTAATCAAGCTATTATCTTAAGCAATGATTCCAACCTTAATCCTATATGGCTAAATGGGCACCTTGTTTTAGTTAACAAACACAAAAGAAATTTAGAAGACCCAAACAAGAATTTGTTTGGTACCGAGCTAATCAAGATTTGCAGTTCTCAAGATATAATAATTTGAAATGGCCTAATGAAGTGGCTTGAATCTAACTAGAATCCATGGGATGGGTAGAAATTTTGTGGATTATGTGATATCAAATATACCCGTATACAACCAAATAGTATAGTTTGACCTTTTAAACGACCATGAGCTTGACTCTGATCATAGACCTTTAACCCTAACTGTAAGTGTTATCATGCGCAAAAACCCCATGGAAGAGAACTATGATAACTAAAGTCACTTTCTTTTTGACAAAAAAAAATTCGATCTCTTTTTAAAGGACTTAGACACTGAATTAAATATCTTATCATATAAGAACAATATTGAATACCTCTATAATAATTTTACGACAACCCTCTCTACTTCCATAAAAAAAATACTCTATCAAAGTGTTATGTAAAAATAAAAATAGAATTGTCAACCCTTGGTATGTTAATGAGCGTAAACTTTCTAGAAACACAATTAGGGATGCCTCTAATGATTCCTTGAAATATGATCAGATAAATATATACAAATCCCTAATTAAAAGGAAAAAAACACACTACATGAATAGAAAGCAAGAGAATCTTTTGCACCTGTCTAGGCTAGATCCAAGTAAATTTTGGAGGCAAATTTTGACTTGTAAAACTAAAGAAAATGATATGATTCCCTTGATGGACTAGAAGTCCTACCTTAAATATATTAACTAATCCCCTAATATCATGGACAACATTCCAATGTTTTCTACACAGGATGAATTTTTTTTCTATAGAAGACATAAAGTTTGAGGTTAAGCAACTCGCAAAAAGGAAAGCTAAGGACATCGAAGGCTACCAAGTTGAAATATTAAAAATTGGAGGGCCTATTCTCATCCTTCACATACACAAGCTCTTCAATTTAGAAATCAAGAAATGCTTCCCTAAACCCTAGACTCAAAGCCTCATTGTACCTATTTTTAAAAGTGAGGATAAAAGAAATCCATCTAATTATAAGAACATTACTATTAGCCCTATTTATTATTGCCTTATGATTTTAAAAACAAGATTCACTTTCATACTATAGTTATCATAGAAAAACTATACACTGAAAATATCAACTATAATATTGCAGTGAAAATAACAAGATATATAAATATTAACCATGCACAATAGACACAAGAACACAAGAATTTATCCTGGGAAACCCATTCCTTGGGAGAAAACCTAACAACCTTTCTTAGAAGAACAATTCAAGAGTTTAAAATTTTATCACCAGAATAAATAGACCAAGAGATAATGCAGAGTCACCTCCCAAGCCTAGCGCAACTCTCCAAGAGGTAGCACACTAGACAGTACCAAGAAACCCCAATTGCAGTGTCTTATATCATTGCCTCAGAATTGCAACTTCTTTTCATTGAGTGAGAGAGCTAAGTGTGTGTGTGTGTGTGCACAAATGAGAAGACATCACCTTTATTTATATTGGTTCAGTCACTTTAGTGGGGCCGACTTCTCTTTCTGGATATTTAATTTTCCTTTATTATTTTCCAGTGGGGCTGACTTCTCTTTTGGGGTCTTCACTTTCACTTTATTATTTTCTCGTGGGGCCAAATTCTCTTCTATGGTATTCTACTTCTTCATGGGCTTCTTCAATGATGTAGAAATGTCTTCTTGTATTTCTTTGTGGAGAATGATTGCCCGAAGTTGCAAAACTTCAACACTCCCTCTCAACGAGGGAGACATTCTCCATACTTGGATTTCTTCTGTCATAGGAAAGTTTCTTCATGTGCCATATTGATGTGCTATCTCCACACATGCATTTCATCTCAGAATATGCATGTGATAGCATCGTGAGTCCATCTATTCTTCGACAGGAGAAAGACTATACCCGGGCCATTCACCACTAGCAAGGCCCCACAAATGAATGAATCATTTACCCTTGGTCATATCGGTACTAGCATAGTCCTGTGCATGACCAATTTGGGATAATGTTTGCCCGATGCTATGGGCCATTCACTACTAGTAGAGTCTCGTAAGTGAATGAATCATTCTCCTTTGGTCATATCAACACTAGCATAGCCTCGTGCATGACCAATCTAGGAGAATGTCTGCCCGATGCTATTTCCTGGAGAATATCAACATACCTGGGCCATTCACCACTAGCAGAGCCCTGTGAGTGAATGAATCATTCTCCCTTTGGTCATATTAGCACTAACATAGCCCCGTGCATGACTAATCTGGGAGAATGTCTGCCAATGTTGAATCATCAACACTCATCACTAGCCAAATCAACATGGCTAATCTTGGGTATCATCTTCCTCAACCAAGTCAGCATGGCCACTCTGGGAGGATATCTTGCAATCTGCTTATCTATGGATAAGTATTGGAGCTTCACTGCTCCCTTTTGTACCATGTCTCAGATGAAGGCTTGCAAGAAGCTTATGAAGTTGCACCACTTCATGACTTGCAACACTGGCTGTGACATACTCCGTCTCTGTTGTATTGAGTTCTACAGAAGCTTGCTTCCAGCTTCTCTCGGAAATCGTGACTGATTCCAAGCTGAAGCAGCACCCTGAGGTGCTCAATTTGTTTACTGCACATCCTGCTCAATCAGAATCTGTAAGATCTTTGCAGCCTCACTTCATCACCTTAGACAAACCATATCCAACTGTACCATGCTTCATTGCCACCCACTGGAATTGCCTTGGCTTCGCCCAGATACTGGCTCGGGGTGCTCACTGCAAAGCAAATATCTGGCATGGCGTTAACCAGGTACATCAAGGATCCAATCTACTGCTTGTACATCGTGGGATCCACCAAATCTAAATCTGAATCAAAATCACTCAACTTCTTCAGATTTGTCTCCATGGACTTGCAGTCCATCATATCGAACCTCATCAGTATCCCCCTAATTGAGGAAGATCTCATCTGATCTCTGTCACACCTCCAATCCCATAGTACATCTGGCCAAGATCCTTCATCTCGAACTCTGAGGTCAAATCCCTCTTACATCAGACAAAGAGCTATTATGCTTTCGTGAGGAACAAATCATCAACATAGATCAAAGAATCATCATCAAAAACCTTGTAGCAAAGGTTGGGATCTGCATCACCCTCAGGATCATCAAGTATACATCGATCCTGGAGTACCATGCTCCATCTGAAACATGACTCCCTCTCAATCTGTACGATCTCTGGAGCCATCTGCTCCCTCTGCATCTGTTGATCTCCTTTGAAGTCTGATCTCCAATGAACTGTCCTACGAGGTTGCTCCTCCCTACTGGATCCTAAGGGATGATTCCCTCTGAACTCTGGCTCCCTCTGAGCTGGTACTTGGTGGGGCCACCTGCCTCACCATTGGTGGAGCCACATGCTCCACCCTATAACTGGAAGGTTTGGAATCAATGATGTGACTCCATGTAACTCAAGAATCTCTGAGGTAGTTTGCTCTCCCTGAAAGTATCACGGGGAGCTGCATGCCATACTACATCATGCAAGGTATCATGAAACCATGCTGGCCTCTTCCTGGTCACTGCAACATCTCTATGTAGATCCACTGACCTGACTAACTCTATTGACTCTTCCTGATGATCTGAAGAGTGAACAACTGGACTAGAGGGATCTATATGGTCATCTTTGGAGCCTTTTGCTCTTCACAATCAATCTCCATGTGAAACACTCTATATCCCACAAAAGTATCCTTCTTTCCGGAAGGTTCTAACTTCGTCCTCTTTGCCTTCGGTACATGGATGTCTAGATAGTCTGCTCCATGTCTCAAACTAGAGACCATCTAATATGTTGCCTCCTGCAACTGTCACTATAGCTCCCTCTTAGAGCTACCATCTGTGACCTGCCTTGAACAAGAGCAATAACAAGGGAAAATAGCAAACAAGAACAATATTCTTATTAATAGGAAAATGAACAATCGTCACTATAGCTCTTTCTTAGAGCTATCTGACCTGCCTGGAACAAGAAGAAGAATAAGAAACAAAGAACAAGAACAACACTTCTCTAGTGTTGCTACCGATCATTCCTTCGTGGTAACCTACTCGGAACAAAACAAGAACATCTCCATGATAACCTCCATGGAATTTACAAGGTAACCTGCCTGGGACAAAGACAATGACCAAGAACATCTCCTAGAGGAGATCAATTCTATCTTGCAAACAAGTGCATCATTAGTACTAAAC
>CBVK0101687589.1:0-12145 GCA_900067695.1 Picea abies | reverse complement strand
ACCAACACATGCCTCTACCAAGCATGCACCAAGATCACCACATACCATCAAAATATATGTGTCTCAATCAAGTATCATCATGTACCATACATCAACTATGCATCAACCATGTACCACAACAAGTGCATCAACCATGCACCAAACTTGTATCATCAACCTTGTACCAATCATGTAGATCAATATGTACCATCAACCACGTACCAAAACAAGTGCATCAACCATGCACCAAACCTGTATCATCAACCATGTAGCAACCACGTACATCAACCATGTACATGCACATCAATCCAACCATTTTCCAACCATGCACATCAACACCTATACCATACCATATACCATAACATGTACCACAAACCATATCCCAAGAAATGTATCTCAACCATATACCATATCAAGCATCAATCATGTACTAAATCATCATCCATGAGCCATATAACAATAGAACAAGAACTGTATCTCAAAATTTTTATCTCAACCAACATGTACAATGTGCCTCAAGTCATATACCAAAGTCCTCAAACACATGCCTCAAGCATCCTCAATGTCACCAAGATGCAATATACCAAGCCTCAAGTATGTACCATAACATGTAACTCAACCAACGAGTAATGCCTCTAATCAATGTACCATCACATTAATAAGAATGGTGCAAACCAATGGAATGAAGGCAGTGAAGGGGGCACATTCCTTGGGTTAGCAAGTTGAGAAGAATGAGAAATTTTGGTTGGGATTGCCGTTGGAGGGTAAAAATTGCAGAAAATTGTTTTTATTTTCTGAATATTGTAATGTAATTTTGTATATGTTTTCGGCATGGTGCAGTGCATCGAGGATGATGCACAATTGTAGGGGAGGGTGAATATAATGCCCCAACTATAATCACTAGTTTAATCAATGAATAATGTAGATAAGAATAGGGTTGTGGCCAAGCAATGTAATTGCAAAATATATTTTCTAAATTGTAAAAAAATATAATGAAACACCAACTCCTAGGATATGGACAAAGATGGGGGTTGATTAATTGACAAGAGTGAGGTGAATTCCTAGAGAGATTCCAAGGGGGTTCAAAAGGAAATAATTTATGGGTATTAATTCAAACCGTCATTCCTGAATTTACTATCATTCGGGGAAAACTTCTAATTTCTGGTTGAGTGTATGAGAGACCAATCATTGAATATATGTCATAGGGTGGGTGCGAGAGTCACATCCCATAGTTATTGGAGAGCATGGGGTAGGGTGGGTGCGAGAGTCACATCCCATAGTTATTGGAGAGCATGGGGCTGAAGTAAAGTCAACATTGGGTAGAGTGAGTAGTCAAATTTCATGGGGAAAGAGAGGAAATATGTATGGGTAGTAACAAGAAGTTTTAGACGAGTTTTAACAAGAACAACAAGAGAAAACAATGAAGAAGAGATTGGGAGTTGAAACAAGAAGGATGGGAAAATTTTGGAGCATACTGGAGCATTTTCGGAGTGTTTTGGAGATAGAAATTGAAGATCTAGGTTGTTAGTATTGAAGAGTGAACTCACGGGTGAGTTGCACTATATCAACAAGTGTTGTATTGAAGAGTGAACTCACGGGTGAGTTGCACTATATCAACAAGTGTTTGTTGATGTCTTTGGATGGTGTTTTTCCTAGAAGTGAATTCCCTTGAAATCCTAGTTGAGTTATTCCTAGCGACCTGTGCTAGAGAGATTTTGATAAATGAATGGGGTGCCATATGGACTAAGAGCAGTGACGAGGTACATTCCTTGGGATGGGTAGGTCAAGAGGAAGAGAGTTGAAGGAAATTCAGGATAGTTTTAGGGGAGAACCCGTGGGTTGGGTGATACTGAGTTGTGAGGGGACTGTGAGAGGCAGCCTTATTTTGTGGATTCCTAGCCCCAGCTCGGGGGTAAATTCTTGTTGATATTTAGAAAATCAAGTCTATGGTTGGGTGGAAGGTCCTTCACAAGAAGCTAGTTTCATAAACATTTATAAATATAAGTGTTTACCTATTTTTGTTGAGTTATTTATGAGTTCATAGTTGTGTATTTACTCTATGCATGAGAATGGTTTCATATGTTGTTATAGTTGTTTATCAGTTGCATTTATGATGAGAATGGTTTCATATGTTGTTATAGTTGTTTATCAGTTGCATTTATGCTTATCTAGAATGTTATAATTGCATTTAATTAAAGGTATCAAAATTTTGGTTGTAAATGTGAATAAATTGTGACTGGTAAACTACAATAAATAAATTAGCAATAATACATTTTTTTTATGTGTTTTTCTGCAAGTAATGTTCCCCAGTTAGGTTGGGGGATGTTACAGAATGGTATCAGAGATCAAGGTTTAACACTGAGCTTGTATGGTCCAAGATTCAGCATGAATTAAGAAGATTTGTGGTTGCATATTTTCATCCTATGATGGGTTTGGGGGGAAATGGTGAATAGATGTGAAATCCCTAAATTATGAGCATATTTTTTAGCTTCAATGCTTTAGAGAAACTGAGCAAGGTAATTCATGGTGTCAAGTTGTAGGTTCCAGAGTCGAATCTGGTCATGGAATTTGATTTCTTATGTATTCCATGCTGGTCGTGGAGTTTAGAAATTGGTAGCCTAGATTATTTCTACCTGGATAATCGACGGTCAAAATTCAGTCGCATGAGGATCAAAGCTAAGAACTCTTGAAACACATTCAGGAAGAGGGTTTAGGAGGATTCATACTCAGGCATGAGGTTGAGTCCTAACATAGGAGTCTGATGACACAATTTGAAAGAACGAGAACTGTCGGATTTTGAGGGTTAGAGCAGATTTCGATGTCGAATTGGAGGCACTCCGATGGGGGAGACTTCAAGAAGAAATATGGACCATAGATTGACTATAGCCGGGAAGTAATATCAACTATAGATCAAAGTGTGATGCACTTAAGTGAGGAAAGAGAGGGAGTAACATCGTAATGACATGGATTTCAAACTCAGTAGCTAGAGAGTCCTAATAGTGACATGTTCCACCAGAGGAAGGGACAATGGATGTGAGTGTCCAAGTGGAGGATGGAATCCTTATGGCCTGGATTTTAATCCAGACCATCGGATTTGGACATTGTTAGATCCTAACCATTCATTGGAGGGTGCTGGTCGGAGTGATTTGTGGTACCTAAGGGGAATGGACTCCAATAGAAGGTTCTCCGAGGAATAACCTGGACCGTTGAATAGTGCGTGGGCATGTTGTAACGATAGTCATCAATCTATCATGGGATCCATAGGATTGAGTACAAGGACGTTGAAAGGAAGGGATGTTAATCTTCATGCAAGTTTGAAGGTCAGATGCTATTGGATTCGTTGATTGATGACTCTTAGGATCATCCGATCTGTCAGAGGGATAAGGAAAGTCAGGAGTGGAAGCACTCCGCAAGTTTGAAGGTCAGATGCTATTGGATTCGTTGATTGATGACTCTTAGGATCATCCGATCTGTCAGAGGGATAAGGAAAGTCAGGAGTGGAAGCACTCCGATGGGAATACTATAGTGATGGAGAAGGAATTTGAGTAGATCAAAAAAATTGATTTAGAATATTTTTTATAGGGATTCCGACAATGCTTCATACTGTGAATTTTGGGGAGTTCACGTACCCAACAATTGAAGTTTCGATGGGAAGACTCCGAAGAAAAGTTCCAACATGAATGTGGAGGTATAGAAATTGATTGGAAATTCCAAGAAGATCAATTATTTGGATCAATCTTGATTTTGAGATCAATGGTTTGGATCTAAGGATTGTTACAACAATGATTTAATGAATTTTTCCATAAAATTCTAGTTTTTAAAGGCCTTCATCTTGCGGGGCCTTTTTGAGGGCTTAAACAAAGTTTTTTGAAAATCAAATTTGTACAAAATTTTGTTTCCATCTAGGACACATAGTTTCTACTTATAAATTGATAGATATTAGAGATATCTTTCTGACAAGCTAAATTGTTCGTTGAACAGAGCTTGTATGAAGGAGTTACAACCAAAGCAATCAAGGGTAAACTTTAGTACCATATTTCTTTTAGAGGGCATAAATCCTAGCTCAAGAGTTAGTTTGGGGCCCAAGAGTACTCTATGGAAATCTCATGGATAGTAGAAGTTATCCATGGATCCATATTTGAGTCTTGGGTATCTGTAAATGTGTTGGGAGAGAAAGATAACACTTGTGGCATGCATGGATATAAAAAGAAAAATAGTCAAAACTTCTGAAGACCATAGCTTTCTTCTCGGAACTCAAAGTTGGGAAAATAAATAGTCCATGGAAATGTCTTGAGGAGGAGAATCCATTTATTAACCCAAAAAATTAGTTTGAGTAGAAAATTTTATATCCAACCCAAAATAAGATGACTAGTGGCATTAAACGACATAAAATTTATAGTTATTTTTCCAAATTGTGTGTGCTTATTTTCATCTAACATGAATTTTTTGCATGCACATTTTGTACAAAATTATAGGTTCATAGAATCAGGTTGGTATTTATATGAGAACAAAAAAAAATGGAATATTCCCAAGGGTCCTACATTCACGAGAACAATTCAAAGGTTTGCATGTCAGCATGGGAAATGATGAGACTGAGTCAAATGGAAGAAGGGACATGAAATAGCTTATAACTATGAGAAGTTTGCATAGACAAGTGCAGAGATATAGAGATGATAATGAAAATATTGATTAAAAAGTTTTTTGTGGTTGGGGTTTTCATGATTGATCGGAATGGCCACAATATTGTCAATAGATTGTTGACATTTCAGATCCAAATCAGGATCCATCTTCAGGACATTGAGCCTGGGTTGCTTAGATTGATATATTCCCTTCACTTGCTTTATAAAGAGATCGAAGTCTCCATGCACTAATATCCTCTTTGCAGAAAATTCTTTCAAAACATTTAGGCCCAAAATCAGTGCCTCATACTCAACCATGTTATTCGTATAGTCGAAAACAAGCTTGTATGAGTAGAGTTTTGAGCCTACCTTAGGAGGACATATCCACACGTTGGCCCCTACTCCTTCCTTGCTGACGGCTCCATCAAAAATCATGTTTCATATCTCGTTCTTCGTGCAGTTCCTTGGGTCTGCACACTTTTTCGCGCATTGCATGGATTTTTCATCGACGGTCATTGTAAAAAATGGAAGATTTGATGTCAGTATAGATTTAGTATATGGGGTGGTTATTTAGCTGCATCTTATTTCTCACCATGTATTTCAACAGTACTTCTCTATATAACCATCTTTCTTGGTCGAAGATAGGGATGGTGGCATACGACATGTCCATCTGCAAAGTTCCCTTCAATTTTTCGGCCCATGACCTAGATAACAACATGACGAATTTTGTGGGTATTAAATCAATGTTTATTAATCCAGTTTTAATTAACTAGAATCTAGGTAATTAGTAGGGTTTATATTTAGGTGTTAAGTAGATTATTGAGTTATTTTAGGGTTTGTTTATTATTGTTTATTAAAGGTTTTTATGTTTCTTGAATTTGTTTTGTATTAATTAAGGCTTAAAACTTAGTTATTATAAAATTATAGGTCTAAAGATAATTCAAGGTTTTTAATCTTGAGCTAGGTTAGTTTTAATTTTATTGTTTAATATTCTGAGCATGTAAATTCCTAAGTCTTTTAATATTATTTAATGAGAAAGTTTATTTAAAAAGTGTTTTATATTCAGGAGTGATTTCTAATTAGGTGGGGTTAGTGATAAAATTGGTTTTAATGAATTAATCTTAATATTCGGATAAAATTTATCAATGATTATTAGTGTTTATTATGAATCAAGGGGAGCCAGTTTTCACTTAGTTCTAACCCACTGTCTCTGTTTAGGTTGCTACGATGTTTACGAATTTCAATGGCTTCTCTAATATGTCGTTTAATTTTTTTTTCAAGAAACATAAAAAACTTAAATAAACAATAATAAACAAACCCTAAAATAACTCAATAATCTACTTAACACCTAAATATAAATAATACTAATTACCTAGATTATAGTTAATTAAAACTAAATTAATAAACATTGATTTAATAATAAATTAAAACAAACTTTAAACCTAATAAAAAAAACCTAATAAAAATTAATCAGAATAATAAAGAATTTTACCAAATAACCTAGCCGACACCTAGATTTCACCTCAACTCTAGTATTTAAAACCAACTCTTCTCATCATTTGAACCCAGGCTCAATGTCCTGAAGATGGATCCTGATTTGGATCTGAAACGTCGAACCCAGGCTCAATGTCCTGAAGATGGATCCTGATTTGGATCTGAAATGCCGATAGTCTATTGACAATACTGTGGCCATTCCGATCAAAGAATGAAAATATTATGAAGGCTCAAGAAGAGATACTTCAAAGTTTGAACATGTTGCATAAGTAAGCCAAAAAGGACTTTGACACAAAGCTCAAAGATAGTGCTATAAAAATGACAACATATAAATCCCATAGCAGAAGGGATGGGCATGAGAATGATAAAAAGTCAAGGAGTAAAAGTAGACATGATCATTCTCTAGAGAAATACACTAGGAGAGATCATTCTAGTTCAGGGCCACAAAGTATCGCAAGTGTGTCCCCTGTTAAGAGACAAAGGAGAAGGCCTAAGGGAAACATTTTGCAAGGAAAACTCAGGGAGATCAAGCCACCAAATTTCAAGGGTGAGCATAGGAAGGGAGAAGAGTTCTAGACTTGGTTGTTGGAAATGAAGAAATATTTCCAGCTGTATGATTACCCCTCCAAGGTAGAAACACGAATTGTAACCTACCACTCACAAGAAAAGGAAATCATGTAGTGGGATCAACTTAAGAAAGCCAAGCACCTTGATGAGAAGAGGGTCTCATGGAGGAAATTAAAAGGATATTTCCAAGAGAAATATTTTTCTAAGCATTACTATGAGAGGAAGATGAAAGAGTTCTTTGAACTCAATTTGGGAAGCATGGAAATGGATGAGTTGGAGAAGAGGTTCTTTGAAATGTTGAAGTATGTTGACTTCATAAAGGATGAAAAGGTCAAAATTGAAAGGTTTTTGAGTGGGTCACCCTCCTTCTATAGTGAAAAGAAACAATATGATAACCCCAATATTTTGGAGGAGACCATAAGAAGATCAAGGCATATCTATGAGTGGAGCAGAGGGAGGCCAATATTTCAAAATACTTGGAATGACAAGATGAAATGAATGAGGGAGAAAAGGCATAAAGGTTTTAAGCCACCCTTTTTCAAGAATAACTCTCAAACAAATCAACAAGTCTAGTCAGCCTGAAATGAACACAAGACAACTTATTATTTTGGGAAAATGCCAAGGTAACATCGTGTACAATGTTGGGTATGTGAGGGGAATCACTTATATAGGGACTTCCCTCGCAAATGAGAAAGGATGAGAATTGTTCTCAAAATTTAGGAGGCTTAAACAATGGAAGACATGGGAGAAAGCATGCCAAGGATTTATGCAGCCTTGGAAAACAAGAAAATAGAGTATCGGTCCCCCATGATTGAAGTGGAAGGTAAGATCAATAATAATCCCATAGAAATTTTAATTGACTTTGGAGATAACGATAGTTACATAAAATCTAATAATATTGAAATATTTCATTTTCAAAGGAGTAAGCATAAGAAATTTTGGTTAGTTTAGTTAACCACACGGGCTAAGAGAAAGATCAATGAGTTGGTTAAAGATTTCCCAATAGACATGAATGGACTCAACATAAAGGTATATGTGAACATCATACCTTTGGGTTCATATGACTGTCTAATTAGCATGGATTGGTTGGAAAAACACTATGTTGTCCTAGATTTTTACAACAAGACAATAACTTGTCTTGATGAGAATGACAACAAGGAAAGATTCAAGGCATTACGACAACTATGGTTGTTAGAGAAATTTTAGCCATGCAGATGAAAAATATTTTCAGAAAAGGGTGTCAAATTTTTGCAGCCCACATAGAAGAGGCAACTAGAGATAAAGTAGCAAGTATTGAAGACCATCCAGTATTGAGAGATTTTGCAGATGTTTTTGAGGAAATTTCAGGGCTTCCACCAAAGAGGGATATCGATTTATCTATTGATTTAGTGCTTGGTGTTACCCTAGTGTCCAAGACACCTTACATAATGCACAAACCAGAATTGAAATAATTGTAGATGGAACTAGACGAACTTTTGAATAAGGGGCACATACACCCAAGTTTGTCACCGTGGGGAGCCCCAATTCTTTTTGTGAAGAAGAAAGACGAAACATTAAGGATGTGTATTTATTTTAGAAAATTGAATAAGGTCACTATAAAGAACAAATATACCTTTCCAAGGATTGATGCTTTATTTGATCAGTTGAAAGGTGCAAGAATATTTTCCAAGATTGACTTAAGATCAAGCTATCATCAAGTGAGGATAAAATAATATATCAGCAGAAACACGTTTAGAAAAAGGTATGGGAATTCTGAATTCACGGTAGTGCCATTTGGACTATCAAATGACCTAGCTATTTCTATGTGTTTAATGAATGAAGTGTTCAGGGAGTACTTGGACACATTTGTAATTGTTTTCGTAGATGGTATTCTCATCTACTATGTCTGAAGCGGAGCATGAGGAGAATCTAAGAATGGTGCTAAATATTTTAAGGGACCATAAATTGTATTCCAAGCTAAGTAAGTGCATATTTAATCAAAAGAATATCCAATACTTGGGGCATATTATTTTAGCAAATGGGATAAAAATTGATCATGAGAAAATAGAGGCCATCAAAGGGTGGCCATCACCAAGAAATGTCACAAAGGTTAGATAATTTATGGGTTTTTAAGATTATTACTGAAGATTCATAAAGGGGTTTTTAAATATTTCAATCCCAATCACTTCATTTCAAAAGAAAGGAGTGAAAATCAAGTGGACTCCAAAATGTGAAAAAAAATTCAGCAGTTGAAAATAATTTTGACAAGTGCATCCATATTAAAGATTGCAGACCTAGTTGAATACTTTTTAGTTTGCATATATGTGTGCAAGGAAGGGATCGATGGATTCCTCATTAAAAAGGATCATGTGGTATGTTTTGAATCTAGAAAACTAAAGGAACATGAGATAAATTATGCTACCCATGATTTAGAGCTAGAATCCATTATTCACGCATTGAAAATGTGGATACATTACCTCATGGGAAGGAGGTTTGAGATAAGAAAAAACCATTGTGATATGAAATATTTATTTGGACAACCAACATTAAATTCCAAGAAAACTAGATGGATGGAGTTTCTTAGTGAGTATGATTTTGAAATTAAACACATTAAGGGAAAATAAAATCAGGTTGTTGATGCACTCATCAGAAGAGCCCATGAAGTGAATATTTTAGCCATCAACATGTACAGGAAAGATTTAAAAGATAAAATTATCAAAGTAACAAATTCAAATCTGATTTATTTCAAATGAAAGAAAAATTACAGCAAATCAATTCACGACAGAAAATAAAAATTACAAATTAAAAGAGGACAAAATCCTCTTGTACAGAGGCAAGGTGTATGTGCCAAATTCCACGAGGCTAAAAAACATAGTGCTAATATAAATGCACAATGTGCTATAAGATGGGCACCCAAGATATCATAAATCCATTATAGCTATGAGGAGCCAATAATTTTGGCCGGGAATGAAGAAAGAAGTGGTAAACTACATAGCCCGGTGTCTAGAGTGAGAAAATGTAAATATAGAGCACATACATATAGCGGGGCTATTTCATCCATTTCCCATTACAGAATGGAAGTGGGAAGTGGTTACGATAGATTTTATCACAAAGTTACCCAAGATAGTGAAGCAACACAATTCCATCATGGCGGTGGTGGAAACATTGACTAAGGAGACACATTTTTTTCCCATAAAGACAACACAGAAGGCAACAAACATTGCATAAATTTACATGAAGGAAGTTGCGAGGCTACATGGAGTGCCTAAGGAAGTAGTTTCAGACAAAGATTCCAAGTCTACATCCAAATTATGGCAAGGTTTTTAAAGGATTTGGGATGAATATGAATCTTAGTACGACATATCATCTAGAGTCCTATGGGAAAACATAAAGGAATAATAGGATAATTGAAGACATGCTTAGGATGTATGTGATGGATGAATCATAAAAATGGGAAGACTACATCCACTTAGTGGAGTTTTCCTATAATAATGGGTATCACAACTCATTAAAAATGAGTCCTTTTGAATCTTTGTATGGCAGAAAATGTAACACACCAGTGAGTTGGGATAATCTAGTAGACAAAGCCATCATTGGGCCATATTTGTTGAAAGAAATGAAAGAGTGGATGAAAAAGTTAAGGTGGAATTTAAATGATTCCCAGAACAGGCAGAAAAGCTATGTAGACAAGAACATAATTTTCATACATTTTAAAGTGGGAGAACATGTTTTCCTAAAAGTGAAATAAAAAAGAAGTTCGATAAGATTGGGTTGTTTCCCAAAGTTAGCAGCGAGATATTGTGGACCTTTTAAATATTAGAAAAGATAGGGCCAGTTTCATACATGCTAGCATTGTTTGCATCCATGAGAGTGCATAATGTATTTCATGTGTCATTATTAAAGAAATGTCCCTGGCCCTTGTAAGCACTCTGTAAACTTCATTTAGCTCAGGAAACAAATGATAGAGGAAACCTACAAACCAACTTTGAGGCCCAAAATTATCCTTTCGGACCTGGAGAGGGATATCTCGAGAGACTTCTTCTCTGTACATGATATAAATCTAAACTCTGGGCTAGACTTAACACCTTCAAATAATATTTATGGTTATATTGGCAAAAATAAGAAAGAACTTGGGATATAGAGTCGATTTAAGGAAACAATAGAAACAAATGACTCAGTGACTGAACTCAAGAGGATAAAGGATAAATGAGCGACAATCATCAATTAAAAATTGTTGTCTGTGGGGAGATAAAAACAGATGAAGCAACTTGGAGCACCGTTGAGGATGAATTCAGAGTTAACTTGGAGGAAACATAGTTTGTTTAAATGGCGCGAATCTTAGAGTACTGCGTGGTGAATTCTAGATTCAAAATTGCATTCCGATTTAGATAGAAATTACAGATGTGAATATAAAGGGAACATGAAAACACATATGAAAAGAAAGAACACAATACATCAAACTACCACCGTTAGAATCTTTTCATCGAAGCTTCAGAACTTCTATATTAAATATCAATCGGATCAAAAAGCTACAATCAATAGTCAGTGTCTACATTGTTTTTCCAACCAACTTGGCTTACATTGAAAAGATGAAATATATTGATAAGGGTGTGCTGCTTGGGCTACCCTGCGCTCTAGCTAATATTCATAGAAACTAGGTTTCAACTACTCTTGTCAGATGGCTCTTTGAATGGAATTTTCCAAAAATAGAAATTGGCTGCACTCGGTCACATCATAGCCGCGACGTTTTCAATCATCAGCAAGATCCCATCATTAGGAAATGATGTGTTGATGCTTTCCTTTGACAGGGAATCTCGATGATCAAGTGTTCTGTCAGACTCCTGACAAACATTGTAATGACCTTGATCTCTATTGCATGATCGTCTGCTGGTGCATGCATGTGGCAGGTGACTGTAGACCGTTTCAGGTGCCTCAAAATTGATGACCCTGGCTGGGGAAAAATGCATCTCATCAAACTGTCACACATCTAATGCAAACATGTCCTTAGTAATGGATGATATTCCATCATTGTGCATCATATGTATTCCGCGCAAATATCTGTAAGATTCCAAGTCTGCACCACATCTGGGGAGACAAAAAATGGAGTCAGTTGATCAAGCGTCTGGTATCATTTGCGGTTTGGATAATCGAATCTTTCTCCTGAGAGACCAATTTCTCCTTTTCAAGTTTATCACTTGAATTTTCAGAACCACATTCCCTCTCATCTTCTTCTGTGCACTGGCCAAAGCCGCACAAACTTTCTCTATGACCGGTTTACATTCCCTGGAGTGCCTCACATTCCTTTCTTCCAACAACCTTTGTGTTTCACACAGCTGTATGATCATGTATTGTGCTTCCCTGAGCTATCTCTTTAGCCAAGTAGTGTTTCCCTCACAGACTTGTGATGATAATACTTCAAGGGTCTTTACTGCTAACTGTTGTCTCAGCTATCTATTTTCCTAGTATAGCTCAACAATAACGAGTTGGCCTTGATTCTGCGGTTGTGA
>CBVK0101687584.1:0-13779 GCA_900067695.1 Picea abies | reverse complement strand
TTGGTGCTTCCAATGAATGTAATTCTTCAAGACATATAAGAAAAAACATTATGTGGTTTTCTCCCTCTTTGGGTTTCCACGTAAAACACAGGTGTACTGTGTATGTGTATGATTGTTCATTTGTTCATTGCTTATTTACTCTGTAGTTATTGGATGATAATGATACATTGATATAACACTTGGATTACATGGTTAAAAAGGATTAAATTGATCTATTACTGATTCACCCCCTCTCTTAGTAATCCAACAGGTATGTGATCATATACACCAGGTCTATTACAGAGTTACAAATCAGTTTTGGATGATGAAATTGATGAGGGATTTTGGTTGAGGTACATGTTGGGTACATGGTTGAAACAAGTAGTTGATGAGTTGGCACATGCATGAGGTGTATAGTTGATGATGTTGGTACATCTTGATGAATCATAGTTGATGAGTAGTTGATACAGGATTGGTACATACTTGGTACATGGTTGTAGGAACTTGTTCGTAGTATTGTTGACACATGGTTTTATGGATGATGTAGCATAGTTGTATTGGTATATTATTAGAAGAACATATTGATCTTGGTGATGATTATGAGTTGTTGTGTTATGCTTGGTTAATGCACTTGTTTATGGTACATGTTGATTACAATTTGGTGCATGGTTGATGCACTTGTTTATGGTACAAGTTGATTACAGGTTGAGGTACAGGTTGGTGCATGGTTGATGTATGGTTCAGGTTATTGGTGCAGGTTGATTGGTACAGATTTACAATAGTATATCTCACAGTGATAGTGTGACAGTGGTTCCATCATTCTACTTCTACGTCAGGGCGGTTGGATGGGGAAAGTACAGGTGGTTGTAGCCACCTTCCGGTTGTAGCCGAAGAACATAGGGGGTTGTAGCCTCCTTTTGGTTGTATCTAGAGAATTGGGGAGCTAAATCTTCCTTCAAGTTGTAGCCTAAGAAACTAGGGGGTTGGAGCCTCCTTCCATTTGTAGCTGGAAAACAAAGGAAGTTGGTGCTTCCAATGAATGTAATTCTTAAATACATATAAGAAAAAACATTATGTGGTTTTCTCCCACTTTGGGTTTCCACGTAAAAACATTGGTGTATTGTGTATGTGTATGATTTCTCATGTGTTCATTGTTTATTTACTCTGCAAATATTGGATGATAATGCTACATTGATATAACACTTTCACATTATGATTAAAAAGGATTGAATTTATTATTATTGATTCACCCCCCTCTCAGTAATCAAACAATTGTTATCAGAGTGAGGTTCCTTCAATAATCAGTTTAATCATTGAAAGGTAGATCATGGAGAGAAACACCATGTACAAACATGGAATACCATAGTTTGATGGCCAGAAGTATGCATTCTGGAGTAGAAGGATGAAGACATATATACATGCACATGGATTTGAAATTTGGAAATCTGTAGTAGATGGATACAAAGAACCAGCAGTTCCACCAACAAGTGAAAGAGAAATAAAAATCAGTGAAGATAATTCCTAAGCCACAAATGCACTTATGAATGGTCTTGGTGAATCAGTATACACCAAATTTATGCATTGTAAATCCACTAAAGACATTTGGGACAAACTTCAAAATATTTATGAAGGAGATTCAAAAGTCAAAGAAGCAAAGCTTCAAACTTACAGAGGTCATTTCGAAAAACTAAAGATGAAGGAAGATGAGAATATTGCTACTTACTTCTTACGAGTCTATGAAACAGTAAATGCAATCATAGGATTGGGAGAAGAAATTAAAGAATCTATAATTGTTCAAAAGGTACTAAGATCTCTTCCTATGATATTTGATCCTAAGATATCAACACTAGAAGAAAGAGAAGATCTAGACTCAATAATCATGGACAAACTACATGGAATATTCACATGATATGAAATGAGAACTAAACAAGAAAATACAGATATAAAATAAGCATCTTTCAAAGCATCCAAAAGGTCAAAGCAAAAGGGAAAGAAAAAAGAAAAAGAACATAACACCAACATTGACATCTTGGAAGATGATGAAAAAATGGCCAATTTTGTCAAGAGATTGAACAAGGGAACCGACGACAGATATAAAGGTAAGATTCCATTGATTTGTTTTAATTGTGATGGTATTGGTCATTTTGATAACAAATGTACTCACAAGATAAATAAGGGGAATGATGAAGATTACTCAAATAGAAAACAAACATATAAAGGCAAAGGAACCACAAAGAAAGTTTTCAATAAAAACTTATGCACCAAAGAAGACATTTCCTCATCATATGAAGATGAATTCAATGACAGTGAGACATAAAGAGTTCTATTCATGGAAATAAAAGACTCTGATAAATAAGACATCAAAGAATAATATGAAGAGGTAGAAGTTGACTACCGAGTAGAATTGTTGACTTCCATAGAAGTTGTAAGAAGAGAAAAGAGGAAAAACAAGAAGCTACAAGAAGAACTAGACAAGAAGGAAGACACTCAAGAACTAGAGAAGATCATCACAAAATTGAAGGTTGAAATAGAACAATATAAGAGAATTGAAGAAGCACTCAAAGAACAGTTAGAATAAAGAGACATGATCATTGGAAATTTGGAAGAAGATATCGTCACATTGAGAAAGGATCTTCAAAAGAAAAATATGCATATATACTCAAAAGTTTTGGATGAAATTATCAAGAGTCAAAGGCCTAATCATGGCAAGTTCTAACTTGGATACAATTAGACAAAAAAGGGATCAAGCTCCAAATAAACAAAACAAGAAACATATCGAAAACATTATGCAGAAACAATCAAAGGGGATAGGAAGACCTACAAGGAAGATTACAGGGACACTCCTCCACCGAGAAGATTCAGATTTCAGAATAGATGACCGACATAAACAAATAGGCCTAAGGAAGAAGAAGGATTCATAAGAGTAACTCCTTTCATAAGATATTCAACTCCCATGTATCAAACTATCTTTTTTGGTTTATGTTATTCATGCAATAATTTTGGACACAAAGTTGTAAGTTGCAGAGCCAATAACAGGAACATAAACAACTTTGAAATACATACACAAAATGGTTATCCAAGAAGGTCTAGTGAAACACATAGAAGAGGCTACAATAGGTTTGAATCATTTAGGACTGAAGTGAAATGATACAAGTGCAATAACTTTGGACACATGGCCAAAGATTGTAGAATGGCAGTCCCTCCTAGAGAGCCACATTAAAACAACAACAATCACATACATGAGCCTCAGAAGAGAACATGTATAAGAAAGCATAATCAATATAGAAATGAAGAATTCACACTCACTTTACAAGATAATCAGAAGAAGCATTGTTGGTATGTTTATAGTGGTTTTTCAAAACACAAAGAACATGTGAAAATGGACCAGGTCCCATAGATCGCAAGATTGGAAATAAAACGAGATAAGGGAAATTCTACAGAGAAAAGGAAAGATGAGGGATACATAAAGGTTTGGAAAATAACTGAAAGAAAATAAGGACATGTAAATAAGGAACAGGTTCAAGAGATTGTACTTTCATGCACTATAGTGAGAGATGAATCCACAGACAGAAGGGGAAAAGTCAGAGCTCCGAGAGATGATTAATATACCAATGAAGATGACGATGAATACACATCAAAGGAAGAATTGTTCTAAGCCATCCGACTTAGAGACTCCTAGATTATATGAATAATAGACAGGGGGAGTCTATGCGGTAACTGAGATAAGCCATAGAACCATCCTACGAGCATCTTGCAGAGTTCTAGTAAACATAGTAATGCTCATAAACAACAATGAAAAAACTCCCTATGAGCTATGGAAAGGAAGTGCAGACAACAACCTCTACATCAAGGTAACTCAAGGTAGTATTTTATTAATTGAAATTTATGTTGATGATATTGTTTTTGGAAGTAATAATGATAGATTAAGCCATAAATTTGCAAAGGACATGCATAATGAATTTGAAATGTCATTACTCAGAGAACTATCCTTCTTTTCGGGTCTTCAGATATGCAAAAGAAACCAAGGAATTTTTATTTCTCAAACTAAGTATATCTGAGAAATGCTAAAGAGGTTCAGAATGGAAGATTGCAAACTAGTTACCACCCCTATGAAAACTAGTTTCAAGTTGAGAAAAGATGGCAATTCAAAGTCTACATACCAAAGGAAATGCATGTCAATGATTGGTATCTTACTATATGTGACAACATCAAAACTAGATGTAATGTAGGAAGTTGGACAGGTGGCATGATTTCAAGAAGCACCAAAGGAATCACATGTATTAGCAATAAAGAGGATTTTCAGATATCTCAAAGAAACATAAGAGTTTGGATTATGGTATCCAAAAGGAAAGGATCTATCACTTATTTCCTACACATATGCATATTGGGTAGGTTGCATTGATGACCGACAAAGCACCAATGGAGTAGTGTTCTACATAGTTGAGTGTTTAGTATCATGGTTGAGAAAGAAATAATAATTAGTATCCTTATCTACAACCGAGGTAGATTATATTGTAGCAACAATATGTTGTACATAGGCTCTATGGATGAAACCAACTCTAATAGATATACCGAATGAGTATGATGATCCCATTCCAATCTATTGTGATAATACAAGCACCATCAGTATCTCAAAGAACCCGGTGATGCACCTCAAGATGAAGCACATTCCAATCAAGTATCACTTTCTACAGGAACAGGTTATAGAGAAGAATATCAGAGTTGAATATGTGGGCACAAAAGAACAAGTGGCATACATCTTTACAAAACTGCTTCCATGGGAAGCCTTTGAGTATCTTCGCCTGAGACTAGAAGTATTTTCTAATCCAAAATGAATGATTTTGAATTCTTATCTTATATGTCTTATATTTACACGAGGAAGCACCATAAAGAGGAAATTTCAGGTTGAGGGATTAGTTTCAGGAAGATTTCAGTCAGGGGTAGTATCCCTAAGGATAGTTCAATTAGGGGGAGAATCCCCTGATGGAAAGATATCTTTTCCATTGATGACAAAGGGGGAGAGATTTATCAGATGTAGGATGGAAACGCTTGGAGAGAGAGCACAGAGGCATGCATACAAGGGGAGAAGGCCAAGGAGAGTTCATTTAGGGGGAGCATCCCCAAAGGGAGATACCCTTTTCCATTGATGTCAAAGGGGGAGAGATAGAAACATTGATGAGGAGTATACGCACGAAATTTATCATGACTAAGTGTTTCCATCAATGTTGGTGTTTCCATCAATTTCAAAGGGGGAGATTGTCAGATAGTTGGCTTAGATTGATGGACAGTTCATATGGATTGTTGTTTTTCATTGATACCAACCATTGGAGAGTGATATTCTAGATTGATTTCAACCCTTAGTGATTGATTTCAACCCTTGGAGAAAGTCCGGTAGCGAATTATGGTAGCATAAAGGTTTGGGTAATGGACCCAAGGTTGTTTCATGTACAATGGTACGAGTTTTAATATATTTGAAGGTAAGAATATTCTAAATGGATAGTACATGTCATTCCATTTCTAGTGGTATGTGGAACGCCACATAACTCCTCATGGTTAGAGAGTTATGACCATGTGAAGTTGGAGAACCCAGGTTTGGGTAATGGACCCAAGTTTGTTTGATAGATAATTGTATGTGTTTTGAGATATTTTCAGGTAATACTATTCTATATGGATATTACATGTCATGCCATTTCCGGTGGTATGTGGAACGTCACATAACTCCTCACGGTTAGAGAGTTATGGCCATGTGAAGTTGGAGAACCCAGGTTTGGGTAATGGACCCAAGTTTGTTTGATGGATAATGGTATGAGTTTTGATATATTTTCAGGTAAGACTATTCTATATGGATAATATATGTCATTCCATTTCTGGAGGTATGTGGAATTTCACATAACTCCTCACAGTTAGAGATTTATGGCCATGTGAAGTTGGAGAACCCTCATGAGTCATCTAGAAGCCCCAAAATGTCAAAGTAGTCAAAGTGGTTTAAGAGATTTTAGAAGGTAAATAATAAAGTGAATTGATGATTATACTACAATTAAAAGTGAATAAAAAGAAATTATTTAAATAATAAAGTTAATGGATAAATTACTAAGTGGACAAGTGGTTAGAAGTGGGTTGGCCCTAAAATAAGGAAAGTGGTTTAAGATGGTTAGAAGGTAACCCCTTGAGGTAAAGTGAAGTGATGTGTAACACACCCACGATGGGGCATAAACAATTTGTTTTTTTCTTAACTCTATTTAGATTCCCCTTTCTTCAATTGCAGGTTCTTCCAACCCGCGGGCTCTCTCCTGACCCCTTTGAAGGGTTTGAACAACAGGTGTTAGATCTCCATGCTAGCTCCTTCCTTCATATGACCTCAAGCTGTGACCACATGCCTATCAAAAGGTGCTTCACGAATTTGCATGTCGGGTATTTGCTTATGATCCAACCCTGACTCTTTGGACTCTCAAACTTCCAAACTAGAGCCTAATGCTTACTAGCTCCTCCCTTAATCTTTGCCAATGTGACCCCTCGCTATGACCTAGGGCCAATATTCCAAGCACTTTGTGACTTTGTTCTTCGTGTTTTCAGAATATTGCTCATCTCCCTTCTTCCAAAACCTGTACTAGCGAGTTCCACTTGCTAGATCAATGGTCCACACTCTCCTATGATCCAACAGTCCTAATCTCCTCTCTCACGAATTGGGATTTTGCATTTCGCGACATTGGAGGTTATCTTACCCCTGTTTCCCCGATTCCTGATTTCCTGATATACGCTTTCCATATGAACGGTATGGATCCCTCCTTCGATCAATGGTTGTGATCCTTTCGCGAACTCAGACTTCACGAGTTCTCATGACTCCTATCTCTGACTTCCTGAGTTGCAAGTCAGAAAAACATTGATCTCTTGCCACACGTCCCTTCTCGATGGATGACTAGGATCCTTTTGCGAAATCAAACTTTGCGAGTTCTCACGACTCCTATATCTGACTTCCCGAGTTGCGAGTCAGCGAAATTTTGATCTCTCTCCACACGTCCCTTCTCGATGGATGCCTAGGATCCTTTCTCTAACTCAGACTTCACGAGTTCTCATGACTCCTATCTCTGACTTCTCGAGTTGCGATTTAGTGAAACATTGATCTCTTGCCATGCGTCCCTTCTCGATGGATGGCTAGGAGCCTTTCGCGAACTCAGACTTTGTGATTTATCATGACTCCTATCTCTGACTTCCCGAGTTGTGAGTCAGTGAAACGTTGATCTCTCGCCACACGTCTCTTCTCAATGGATGGCTAGGATTGTTGTGGCTCCTAGTTCCTCAGGTATTCTCCTCTTGGATCTTCTCCGAAGGGTTCTTCCTTCGAATCTTGTGGGTTTCTTCCACATACCCTTCCCAACACCAATGACTAGGATTGACCTCGCGAATTTGAACTTCGCGAGCTCTCACTCTCCCCCTCACAAATCTTCCGAAGTCTGATCCTTCAAACTCTCGGATCTACTGCCACCTGTCCCCTGACAATGGACGGTTCCTATGATTTCCGAACTTCGAGACTTCACAAAGTCCACTCTCCTGTGCAACTCCAAAAGGTTAAATCTCATGCACTTTCCTCTAGATCCAACGACTGTTGGTCCACGTGCTCAGATCTAACCGTTGAGATATGATTTCCTCCCTACACATTCTTCTAATTATCTGGAGGTGGTTCCAATGGTCCAGATCTTTCACAACACTCGATCCAATGATCATTGTTTCTCCTCCTCCTCAGCTTCCATTTTCTTCCCTGACTTGGAAGATTTCATATGTTTCGAAGGTCTTGACCTTCAGCTTACTTCCTATGAGCCCTGATGTATGGTCTCGACTTCTTCTTTCCCTCCTGATCTTATGAACTTGAAACAAGTTCGCCTCTTGGACCTCATCAGAGCTTCTAAAAACTGCTTGTTTCTTATGAGCTTGGTCCTTAGGGGATTTCAAATTCCTACGTACTCCTTGCATTAATATGCCTACATCAAATCGACGGTCCACGACCTTCCTCGATCCAATGGTCTAGGTCACATCGCAACTTCTGGTTTCGGAAGTTTAGTCATGCCAACGTGCGATTCTCCCGATGTGTGAAATCCGATATCGCTAATCCGACGGTCAAGGAGAGGCCCGATATATACTTGGATCTATAGTCTAGGTCACATCACTACTTCGGGTTTCACAGGATCTGTCCCCTTCACGATGATTACCAACATTTGTCAAAATTGCAAAGACTGAGGGAGTCGAGGTGTTAATGCCTGTGCCCCTTATTAAAATCTAATAGTCATGAAAGACCTTGGATTTTCCCGAAGGGGTCTCGTCTGTTCACCTTCCAAATGAAAGGATATTCTCTTTTGATAATTGAATCTCGCTATTCTTCCTGAGCTTGGTTGGATTTGAAAGTCTTAAGAGCTTTGTGCTCTTTCTCTTGAGCGTAATGCTTGGAAGAATTCTTCCGCGCACCCCTTACATTCATTTCTCAGCACTAGAACTTAAGTAGTTCTCAGTCTCTGTTTTCCTCGCAGAGAGCCTCTTCATATCTATACTACCTATCCTAAGCTTAAAAAGATTTGTCCTCCAAGGTACTCAAAACGAATAGGAGGGTAGACATATGTACATGAAACTGTACCTAGGGTTGACGAACTCACAGTTCGTGGCTCTAGCTTACGCCACCATAGGATGCAAGCATTTACAAGTACAAGTCATGTGTGAACCATATAATTTCTTAGTTGCCTAAATACACAATCAAGCATAAATAGAAGGGATACATTCTATCCATTAAGAAATCATGCACATTCATGGGATATCTAAATTTAACTCACAGTACCACTTAAATACACAAGATATGTGATTACTTATCTATTACAGGTGGTATCCAACTAACTGACTATGGGTGTTTGTCCTTCAACCCAACCATAGGCTCAGAGGCATTAATTCTTAGCACTCTAACCACCCCTATGCCAAGACATTATATGACCAGGGAACTATCGCAGTTCTCAAGGATTCTCTCTTTGCTTTAGCGTCTGCTCGGATTTTGTTCTCTGCAAAATTTCAAATATTTTTCTCTCTGTTGTGGACTTGGCGAGGTTTATTAGATGCTCACTCCGCATCAAGCTCGTGGCCTTTTGTTCATTATCCCCCTTGGAGAGCTCCACGCATCTCCCTTACGATATTTTCCTCTTACGTCTCCTCCCTCCTTTCTCGTTATCTATGTGTATGTATCTTACCTTCCTTTTGTCAAAAGGAAGCTTGGGTTTGCAGGTCTCTGTGGTACTTCGGGCTGGCATTCTGTAGCTAGACCATGCTTCCATTCATGGGGGTGGTTGATAATTCAACCACTGGTCCTTTCTTCATTAACTGATTTCTCTCCTTGGGATCTGAAGGATATTTATTATCCCCATCAAGGGAAATTTGGGGTTATTTGATATAATGAACCCTCTCTTATAATTTTCTCAATCTTTCCTCTAGTGATATCATGGATAGTACTTTCAAGGCTTCACCCCCATAGTCAGTTATTGGAAACTCAAAAAATAATACATTTACACTTTTCACATGCCTTAGCATGGTAATATTATTTTATGATTAATTACAAACTGGGTGAAACATGGATATTACAATTCCCTCCCCCTTAAAGGAACACCGTCCTTGGTGTTCTTTCTCAAAAAAGCATGTCATGATTTTCTCATTCAGTTGTTTTAGAAATATCGGTCCTTCTTTATCGGTCAGGTTCTTTTTCAGACCCTTAATCTTGGTCACCTGATTTCAATAATTCTTGGACAACAAGCACGTTAATCATAGTCTTATGCGAAAACATTGCATAAAAATTTGTAGGAAATTTTTCATAATCTTAGCACAATAATTATCTGCACAGTTTGTGGATTTGTATCGACATGGTTGTTTTGTTATCTAGGGTCATCGTATTTCTTTGACATACCCATTGGGTGCATGATCCCAATCAATAGTTTAAAATAACTATCAAGGTTTCATCTTCCTTGCAGTCACTCACCCTCCAGGCCCAGGCTCAGGCATGCCCTTCTCTGTTATACAGACCCTCGGGTGATCCATCTTGCCTTGCCAAGGTTTTCTCGCACAGGAAGAACTACCCACTGTGTGCATGATCCCAATATTTTACAAGAACTATTAAGGTCTCCTCTTCCTTGCGGTCACTCACCCTCCAGGCCCAGGCTCAGGCATCCCCTTCTCTAGTATACAGTTCCTCGGGTGATCCATCTTTCCTTTCCAAGGTTTTCTTGCACATAAAGAATTCCAGAGACTCTATCGAGTCTTACAGTCCAGGCATCCCTCAAAATTTCTCTGTTGAGGCATCCCTTTAGCTTCTATTACCTCAACACAACATATTTAAGGAGATCATGGCTTATCACGGGGTTCTCATGGCTCAATAATAACCATTTTTCATGCTTTTCATCTTGACAACCTTTCGACTCAACGAAAGTTAAGGACGAAGGTTACTCTCCTTCTCTTGGCACAAAAATAGATAATGAAAAAGGTTTCTTCTTCTCCCGACTCATTTATAGATATGGCCGAAGGTTACTCTCCTTCTCCTGAGTCAATCTATATTTCCTTTGATCAGAACATACCCTTTTTCTCAGTTCTTCCTCGAACCCGAGATCTCAGTCTCTCGTCTCCGCACTCTTCACAGATCTTTTCCTTTCACCTGTATCATAGGCATACATAAATTCATGAGACATCATCATAAATTTTAAATTCATAATTTCCTTGTAAATATGTTACCTACAAATTTCCAATTCTACATTTTATTTTCATATTTGTTCCACACAGGAACCAGATTCATAATTATGGCACTTTCCTTTCCATAACGGTTTGGATCAGCAGGAAATTTGTCTTCCTTATGGGCTTACAATGTTGTCATATTCAAGACTCCTTTGCTTCCTACACTTCAACTTCAATCAGCCAAACAAATTGTTAGTTTCTCCATGCACATACATTTTTAGTGCACCTTTATAACATCGTCACAAACCATTTCATAGTTGTGCATACTAACAATCAAATTTACTTTCTTAAAAAAAAGTACCATTCCTTGCAGTTTGGCTTAGTAGGCAATTGGTCTTCCTTATAGTCTTACCATACTTCCATATCCAAGACCCATTTCTCCTCCAGTTTCAACATTCCTCAACCAAACAATTGTTATTTTCCATGTACATTATCTTTTCAAAATTAGGCATACTAACAGTCCAAGTCATTGTCATCTATTCAAGGATACCAAGAAAAAAGGATACATCATCCCTTACCTATGCATTATTCTAGCCTACCAAAAATTTCAAAATGTAATTCAGATATCAATTGATTTTAATAAATGTGCCAACATTCGTGGCCAAATTCATACCCAATGAACCCTTGCATTGATTTTAATTTTCCCATACTTTTTGACAAGTAGTTTTCCATGGTGTGTTGTAGTTTAGCCAAGATTTCCACCATATGGCTTATTTATTCTCATTCATTGTTGTAGCAGGGTTGTGCTTTTGGATATAGGCCGATCACGATCCCAAATCAGTACACATGAAACTCAAAAGTTTCACATGAATGTCTTTAAGCATTCTTCCTCCATTAGTAACCAGGGTGCCAACACTCATGGCCACCCAAATTTGGTTTTCTCTAACACCTATACAATGTGAGTAGAAATGTTGGAAAGTCCTCCTTTCTCAATGGGAAATCCATTGTCTGTCCTTTATGAAACATGCATTTCCTTGAATCAATTCCTTGCAATGTGCTATCTATGAGCACTTTTGTTTCCAAACGTTCTTTGATTGGTCCATGTATTCATGGCATATTCGTTCATGAATTCTTATGAGGATTACAATCAGTCTTTACTACCAAAGGTGCATGCCTCTATCATTTATGTTTTCCTTCCTGAATCATACCCTACTTGGGTATCCAAGGCATACAACTACCTTTCAACGTTTCATACATAACATTAAGACCGTAAAACATTTTAGAATGGATTCTTACCAAATCCCTTCTTACCTTGTGCCACATAGGCATGAACATATGTATATCGGTTATGGATGCTAGCACCCCCTCTGATATTACTCCATCAGTGGTGCTCCATGGGGACTTTTAAAGTCCCTTCAACAATATTTCAACAAGAACCTTCTCATAGTCATCCTCTGATTGAGGTTGTTCATTATTGGCAACTGTCTTTATCAATAGTTCCAATCTTATTTATTTCTACACATGACATACATCATAAGCACATTAGTCACCATGCAAATTAAAATGCAAGTACCATAGCATTTAAATTTATAAAATATTTTTAGACATGTCCTAGCATATCTGTATGCACTTAATCACATTATCCTTAATGTTTTCATGAGTGCAACACAAAAATTCTCAATCATTTTTACAGTAATATAACCATCATCACTATCGTGTCAAAACATTTACTTTCATCACCATACTAGCTTTCTCATCCCAGAGAAAAACATAATACACAACAAGAAAAGCATTGGGGGCTCTCCACTTATTCAAATTCTTTCTACATCGCATGGGACATTTCAATCAAACTAAGATATTTCTAAGGCCTCACTGTCTTTTCTTTGCTTTTGCAATTATACTCCCTGTTGGGATCTTCCTTCTCTTTTCCTTGAGCCGCCTTGGTTAAGCCTCACCCTAACCCATTTTGGAATACAACAACATGCTTTAATAGAAAAAATTTTGTTCATAATGGATCATGAACTTGTGCATCCAACACATTACCATTCGGTTATCGGAATGGTCAATATTCATTTATTAGTCTTCTACTCATTACATGATGTTTTTTAAAATGCAATGTATTCATATAAACTTGTGTCTTACTGCTTAATTCTCAACAACCATTAAGGTTGCGACTTTGTTTTCCTGACAGAGTCTTCACACAATTCCTCCACAGTGAATTCTTTCAGGATGCAACTTCCTTATTGCATATCCATCACTATTTGTGCTAGACTCAACCTTGAGTTAGCTTTTATCTGTTTACGAAATACTCCTTAAGGAATATAAACATGCATCTTTGTCATGTACCTAATTACATATCCATACGTATTCTGGCTTTGTTAACTTACATCCATGATGTATTTATCCATATTTATAATCCTAAGCCTGCATGTAGCTGTCATAGGTATATTTCACAACCCACATACATCTTTACTTTTAAGATCATTCAACTCAAGATTGTTCACAATCCTTCTCATGTGATTCCCAAAGGCATAATCATTTTCCTCTTATTATGACAACATAACAATTTTGCTCATTTACCCTTCTATCTAATCATATTAGTATTCCCCGAGGAAAGGGAATACATTCCCCTCAATATATTACTTGGGAAAAAAACTTTCACGACTCTTCAGAATGGAGTCAACCATGCATCCATAGTATTCATTTAATCTGGACAAGAGAAATTCTTTCTTTATATTTCCCTCATCAGGGAAACAATATGGTGCCACTTCCTACACCTATACTCTTTCATCATACATGTGCATCACTTGCAAGTTTAATATCATTCATACCTAACTGGTATCGATATCAAGATTCATATTAAGAAGCTTCACAATGCATTAAACCCATTCACTCAAGAATAATTAAACACATCTAAATATTCATCATGCTAGCTTATTAATTACACCTTTTCCATGTCATTCACACACATGGACATATCAGGATTCTATATCCTTTTCCCAAGGATCTTCCAAGCATCCTTATGATCATGTATACACAATCGTGTATATGTAGGTGCATCTGTTGCACGTTTTTACCTAATGCATTCACTTAATAGTTTAATTTCATCATTAG
>CBVK0101687470.1:0-13083 GCA_900067695.1 Picea abies | reverse complement strand
AGCCATCACATCTCTTCTCAAAGATAAGTTGCCACCATTCTAGCGAGTCTTTTCACTCTGTATTTTTACAGTTTTTGTACATTTCTTTCATTAATACAAATCATGTATTACTGTATCTTTGTGCTTATATCTTTGATATATTTATGTTATATTGTTGGATATCTCATACATCTCTGTACATTTCTTTATTTTATCTCTGCTCTCATTTCGTGCCAAAATCAATCTGGATCACTGATGTGACACATGGCAGCTCAATGAGGAAGACGTGTGGCAAATTATTATTGGAGACACATGGCATTTAGTCATTGGTGACATTTGGAAGCTTATGAATGTGACACGTTGAAATTAATGATGACTTATCAGAATATGACATGGAAATATTTGGTAGGAAAATTTATCTGTTGACTTGGCAGATTGGTGGTTGACTTGGCATGCAAAATTATTATTTTATTCGACAATTTTCTAAGGGTCAAATCCTCCAAGCTCCATAATCTCCTCTCTTCTTTGTTTCTTGCCAACTATATATTACACTTAACATTATATGCCACTAAGAATTTAATATTCCCATGCATGTGGGATAATCTTCATGAAGACTAGTCGAAATTTCCTGAAGGAGGACGAATCCAAGATCAAGGGCCCACATTTGTCCATCAATTTTGATCGATAGTGGTTGAGTGTTAATCTTGCAAAGGCCAAAACTTGAGCTCCGGGTGTCGGAATCATGCAAAATTTATACCATTGGAAAGGTATTTCAATGTAGAATATGTTGGTAGAGGTCTCAAAGGCTGAAATTTGCTATATTTTTCTCAAAATTTAAAATATCAGTGAGCTTCATTTTTAACGGGCTAGCATGACAACTCAACTTCACAGGTTCATATCCGGGCAAAAGATTTGGGAAAAAATTATATAGTTGGAAATATAAGATGATGAATATCACATATGAATTAATTTCTATGGTTGAAAAGTTGATTTTCACTTCCATAAATTTAAAACACAGTCCCCCTATTTTAAAGGGCAATTAATTGAATTTTGAAAAATAAAATTTTATTTAAAAAAAATTATTAAAAAGGGAAAGGGTCCCATTTTAGATATGCATATATTGATGATGTAATTTCATTAATGAGGAATTAATGAGGCTTTAATTAAAGAGAATACTTCAAGAAAAGAATTGTACATGAAATTCAAGAGATTGAAAACCCTAACTACTCAAGTAGTTAGAAGATCTCATTTTAAAAAGAGAAGAAGGGCTTCATCAAGGGATCAAAGAGAGAGAATTATCAAAGGGGCAAGGCAGAATATCAGAGGAAGAAGAAGTTACAACCATGAATACACAACCAAGATTCTGATAAAAAAAAAGAGATCTCCATCTTCTCCACTCTTTCTATTCTTCTAACCATTTCTCATAGCTTTATGTTATTGGGCACAAGGCTAAGTTCTTGAGTGTTCTTCTTGTATTCTTCCAAAATATTTTTCTTATATGACCATGGAGTATTTATAGCCGTATATATGACTGTCAAAGATTTTGTAATGAAGAACATATTTCATGAATAAAACTCCACAAATAATTACTTCGGGGTTGATTTTGACTGTATCTTGTAACTTTGAGTTTTAAGTATGAGGTATTTGAGATTGACCTTTCAAATTTTATTTTGATTTTGATAGTAGTACTCTTTTAAAATTATTTTAGATGATCAAATGATTCTCTCATATTTCTGTGAGGAAGACATGGATGCATTTATATATGATTAAGAAGATTGTGTATGTGATGTTGATCACGAGGAAATTCTGATGTTGAAGCCCTCCTTCAATCTTTTCTTATTAAAATGAGACTTCTTGATGTACATAAAGATTATATTAGGTCATTGAAGACCATATGATTTCATACATTCCAGCAATAAAGACCTAGGGTTTGCTTCCTAAGCATTCTCCTAATTCAAGATATTCAAGATATATCTTTTAGCCAAAGAGGAGTACCACCTCTTTAAAAATGCAGGAGGATTCATATCCTTGTGAGGTTTTTGTTTCGGTCCTGACGGATTCAAGCGTCAATAAGTTGACGTCCTCTAAGTCCTCACGAGCATCCTTCATATGTTGAGCTTCCATATCCACTTCAATCGGGTTCTCCTTTGTTCCCACCACTCTAAACGACCCTAACTCCCTTTTTCCTTTACCTGCTTCCTCTGGAACTTCCTTGACTGTGATTTTAACTCCAAAGTCCACCCCATAGACAACCTCAAACTTCCTTTCAAAGATACGTAGGGATTGCAAAATTTCTTACTGCTTTTTTTTTTACAATTACCAGTACATGAGCAATCAAATTTTTAACAAACCAGTGAGTTCATCCAACCGAAATTACTTTGTATCTCTGGATCAAGAGTGGATGGGGTCCTCAATCCATTCATTGGCCTCCTCCAATATCTGGGTATCAATTGTATGTTTTCTCTTGACCACCAACACTACTTCTACCTCCTCCACCATCACCTTGGCCTTAGATGAAACTTTTTCATCACACCAACACTCAAAAATGGTGGCCTCGTACTCAGCCCTAGTTACCTCCTTATGTGACAGAGAGGAAGAGGTTGGGCCCCTACTCCCCCTCCCACCTTTCCTCGAATTCCTTTGTCCCTTCCATGCACCCCAAGCCATACCTTCAAACACATGCCACCAACTACTGTGAGCAGTTATCCACCCCGAGTAAGCCCCTTTGCTCAGAGAAGATTGTTACATGGACTATCAAAACACACCTGACTGCAAACACCTTCCTTACAAGTCCTAAATCATCTTGCACGGTCAAACCGACTTAAAAACCCAAGATATTCAAGGTTCTTCGAGTCAATTTGAAACCTGACCCAACCAAGAGAATCCCAACACACGCATCACTCTTCCATTAGGGTTTCTCTTGTACGCTTATCCCTCCCTCTAGCTCCAAAAACCTACATCTACAGGCTCGATCATAAAGGCGTGAATGTTGTCCATCAGACCCAACTCCAATTCTAACTCCAAAAACCTACATCTACAGGCTCGATCATAAAGGCGTGAACATTGTCCATCAAACCCAACTCCAATTCTAACTCCAAAAACCCACATCTACAGGCTCGATCATAAAGGCGTGAACGTTGTCCATCAGACCCAACTCCAATTCTAACCACCAACTCATTTTATGATGCTCCTTTCTAACTTCAGTATGCTCTATATAAAATCCCCCAACTACATCATAACACCCAATGTCATGCACCATGTACCTCACCTACACCTAAGTTGCAGATCGTTCATGAAAATGGTTGGGTTGAAGACCCCCATACCTTCGCCACTCCACTCCTTCATGATGAGACAACTTGTGACAAGACCCTTCACAAGTGCGTAGCCACCTATCATATAATGCATAGTGGTGGGTTGGGTTCACCAACCACATGCTCAACCCCCACCACCATAGGTTGCACCCCATTTAGGAGTATTAATTAGCTTGTCCTTCCTAGAAAATAATATCATTCCCATTGGGTGGAGGAAAATATAACGGTTAATGCTTAGGATGTCAATCATGACATTGTTTTAAATATTGAGGAAAATGATATTAATAGGTTGAGAATGTTCATTTCAAAATTTTGACTTAATAAATTTAATTATGCGACAACTCAAATTGGTGTACATTGCATAGCTTTTTTTTTATAGGAACCATAAAAAGGAATGTTTATTGGTAAGAACCATCAAAGAATATGATCAAATGTTTATATAAGAAAAGAAAGTGAACTACATTAATAGTAGATTCAAAGTATTACCCCCACATCAGTTAAAACTAACAAACATTAGACGGATAGGACCCATTGACAATACGGGGGTGCGGCTAGGGGAAACCCTAGCCGCAGACCCGAGTCAGTTCTACGTTTTTCCTTATTTCTCCTCGCGATATCCTTTGAGGCTTTAGGTGTAGACCTACTTCCTGTGTTTTCTTCCGGGAAGGTTTGTTTTTTCTTTTTTCGCTTTCTGTGTTCAAGCGGTGGCCGAGATCCAGGCCTTGGTTGTAGCTCCATGTTTTTCCACGACGTCTTTTCCCTCATTCTCTTTCCCTTCTGGCTTGGATCGCCCTCTCTCATCTCCAGATATGGGCTTCATTTATTGGTGAGGCGGGCCTATGTGTTCCCTCCACTACATCTACCTTTTGTATTGGAGTTTGTTTTCAGGATCTGATGCAAGCCATTAGTCTTCGTGGTCGTGGCTCATTGTTTGGGAGTCAAATTCAACCTTCAGTTGCCAGAATTCAGAAGTTTTATTTCCTCTTTTTCCTGAGAGGGTGGCTTGCCGCTCAGATCTGGTCTTCTTCTTCTCTATTTTATCTTGGGTGGTGTGTATAGTTTCTTGCTCTCGNTCTTGGGTGGTGTGTATAGTTTCTTGCTCTCGGCAAGGTTTTTGCAGATGCCTTCTCTCTGGTTTCATATTGACTTGTTCAGGGATTGATGTATACCCATCTCTGGGTCCTTTCTTGTGGGGCTCTGTTGTCTCATCCTCTGGTTGTTCCTTCATATTCGGTTTTTGGAGCCTAATCATTTGTCTGCATAATTTTAGACTATTCTTTCTTCATTCTTTAGTGTGTGCGAAGGTGTTTTCGAAGTTTTCTGAGGGTGTGGTCCGCACCAATCCATCCCTTCTTGTATATTCAGGGGTTGATGCAGTATCAGGGTTTTCTCGGTGGTCGAGGATCCATACATCCCCCTCTAGTCTGTGGTGTGGAGCCGATGCTTGGGTTTTTTGTTTCTTTTTGGCCGAGTTTGCTCCAGAGCTTTGAGGTCCTACTTTTATGGGTGTGTGGTGTTGATTTTTGGCTGATGGGGTTAGCACTTTGAGGTCTGTCTAGGGCCTGCGGCTTCTGGATTCCCCTCAGTGGTTGAAGGTTCCCATGTTGTCCCTTTGGTCCCGTATTTGGCTGATGGGGTTAGCACTTTGAGGTCTGTCTAGGGCCTGCGGCTTCTGGATTCCCCTCAGTGGTTGAAGGTTCCCATGTTGTCCCTTTGGTCCCGTATTTTGAGGGGGTTACTTGCCTCTCTGGCCTGGTCCGTCCATGTTCTCTTCTGATCTACTTTATGTCGTTTCTATTGGCTAAGATTGGTGGTTATTTATTGTGTAGATTTCATATGTAATGAGGTCGCTTTTTTAGGGCCATTTTTGTTGTGCCTTTCTTCCTCTCGAGGATGAAAGTTATCTCATACCTAAATGCATTCTCTATGTATGCATTATTCAGAATGTAATTTTTATTTCTTTTCAAAGTATTTACAATATTACTTAAATATTTTTTTATATATTTGTTTTGAGAGGACATATTAATCTGTCAAAAACACATTGGTAATCTTCTCCTAATGTGTTAATATTTATTTTCCAATAAAATAATCAAACTTTTTTTTTTGCCAATAAAATAATCAAACTTCTTTAATTTTCATTGAAATCCTCATCCCTCTCTTCTAATACCACATATTTCTAAATGATCTAAACCCCTTCCAGCACAACAAATAAGCACTTAACATCCTTTTATATGTCACAATTTTCTTAACCTCAACGTAAATCTACACTTAGGTCAAAGTCTATATTCAGAGAGACTAAATTTGAATGATATTCAATGAAATTATGAAATTCTCAAAGCACATTATATTACAAGGTAGTGTCATCCTTAATCGCCTCATCTTGCAAAAGCCTTTACATCAAAAATCGTTTACATAAAACAAATCGTTTACATCAAAATCATTTGAAAAAACTGCAAAGATTAATGGAATTTATTAAAATCATTTGAAAAAACTGCAAAGATTAATGGAATTTATTTCTACCTAAGTCTCATTATTTGCAAATGCCTTTACATCAAAAATCGTTTACATAATATAATAAAATAAAAAATAAAATAAATTGTTTACATCAAAATCATTTGAAAAAACTGCAAAGATTAATGGAATTTATTTCTACCTAAATGTCATTATTGGTGTCATTTTGTTGCTTAAATTTCCATATATGTTTATATGGAAAAATTGATTTGGATGTAACATTGTGCTTATATTTATATGTCATCACTAAATTAAATGCAATATTAAATCTATACTTGTAAACTATATTTAATTTTGCTATTTAAATTAATGTTTACTCGAAAATAAAATAAAATTTATTGTTTAGTTTATAATCAAAATTTATCTATTCTCCTCGTGTAATAAGTCTAATATATTCTCAATGTTTACTCGAAAATAAAATAAAATTCATTGTTTAGTTTATAATCAAAATTTATCTATTCTCCTCATGTAATAAGTCTAATATATTCTCCTCATAAGTCTAATATAGTTAGTCATTAAATAATAACTTTTCATACATTAAACATTCTTGGATGAGTTTGATAGACATGAAAATTCTTCTTTTTGAGATGTCTACTCTAAGCATTGCAAGTTAATCCCCAGTGGCATTTAGATGGCTAGCCATTAATTCCTATTTTAACATTTTCATTTGATTTTTTAGTTTTTTTTAACATATTTTAATTGGTTTTAAGAACAATAAAACTTATTAATATCATCATTATATGTGTGTGTGTGTGATTTTTTATATACTACATTTTAATTATATCAAAATGATAGATTTTGCTACATAGTTTTGTTAGATTATAATTAAAATAGTATTTGGTTTCATGTATGGTATTAAAGTTAAATGCTACTTGAAAACGCATGATACCATTGATGTAGCTTTAGCGATGACAATACACAATAGTGGCTTTCTTGCAAATACTATCTAGGATGAAACTACCTTTTGGCCCTGGAGTAAGACATAACACTACCTTTGAATGGCTAAGAGCTCGTCTTCCTCAGACATAAGGAGATAGGTTAATAGCCCAAGACCCAAAAGCATTTGTCAGGAATGAAAGTCTACCCCCTTACGAATTTTAGGTGGTGTGGTTTTCCTTGAATAACAATGATGAGTCAACTTGCATTTGTGGATAGTAGCCAGTGATAGTTTTCATCATTACGTGTTGATAAATGAGTTATGATAGGTTTTTCCACCTTAAAAAAAAAATATTTAATGTAATTAAAAATTGTCAAAATAAGTAGATTTTCTACCATAGCTTTTGCTACATAATTTTGTTGTTATTAAAATAAGTATATGTGTTTCTCTGCTTGTCATAGGTAGTATAACTTTTATCAACATGTAGTAGAAAACAAACACATGGTGATTAGGCCTATTAGATACTAACTAACAATTTGAAGACTTGAAAATAGATTTTCAAATAAGAAATAACCAATAGAGAATAGAGAATCTTTGTCATTCAAAATCATTGGGGACTTAAATATAGAGTGTAATTTTTCCTTTAGAAGATCTAGATAGAATGCTTGTATTTTTTTTGGCGAGCATTGAGGTAATTGTTCTCCACTAGAAAGGGAGGACAAATCCTAGAACTTTTTCTGTTTTTTCAAAATTGCTTCTCTTAATATCTATGCACTTGAAAAAAACATGTTGAGGAGATCACCCTTTTCCATTGAGGATTATATTATTTATATGAACCTGTATTTCTCAAAGGAGAAAACAAGATTCTTCCCAAGGTAAGATTTTGACCAAGTTATGAATAAGTTGAGAGTTTAGTGATACTTTTACCCTTTGAGGAGGTAGGGTAATATTTTGACAAATTTATAATTGTGTGAGTCCAAGAGTTAGGACAAAGGGTTAGAGGAATATTTAGATCCGAAAGTAATAAGGTCAAGATAGATTGGACAGAAGCACACCATGGAGAACCAACAATCCCCCTTTCACATTGTCATTTTTTCTTTTCAATTTGTTATGAGTAAACTGATTTTAAGAATAACCACATGGCTCCAGAAATTACTCCATTTATACTTGGGAATGCCTTGGGGTAATCTCTACAAGGAACATGAAGTATTAAAGAAAATATTTGACAAAATAATCTCAATCCTCTTCTCGCAACATAAATGGTCAAGTTGATTAAAGGAAAGGGAAGTTGATCCTTTATAAGTAAAAACTAATTCTTTCCACAACCTAGAGTGCTTTGGTAAAATTATGAAGGACCTCCAGGGCTTCCATGAGGGAGAAGGGACATCTTACGAGGAGGGGATATCAAGAAGGAATCCTTGATTCGAAGTGCATTTGGTTTCTGTGATTTCTCCCGAGATACTAAGGAGAAATTTTTATTTAATTGCTTGTAACCTTTCCATAGGAACTATCTTATCACCTTTCTTATTTCACTCAAGAATCTATTGGGTGCGAAGAGAGGAAATACTAGATTTTGTAAAAATACACCTTGTTTGTATATGTAGCCCATGTGTTCCCTCTCTTGAATTTTTCAATTATTGTCTTCCATTCCTTTATTTTCACTCTTTTTGCCTAAATAAAGATTCTCAGACATAGAATCAAGCTCCATTTTGATTTATAAAGAACAAAATTTCTCTAAATAGTCTAATTGGGGGTGTTAATGTTATAAAAACATGATTTTTTGCTATTCACTTCTTGTCCAATGACATTAAGTAGAATTTCATGATCCTTTTGTACCTTCTTGTTATAATGGTAGATATTCTTCTAAAAGGAGAGTGTCATCTATAAATTGACACTGTGGAAGGGCCATAAAATGTGTCTTACCATTATTCTAGTGTTGAAGGTTGTTCCCAAGGACTCATCTATAATTATATAGAGGGGATAGATGGCATCCTTGACTCGAACATGAAATTATGACCTTTAAAGAACAATATATTAAAAAAAAATCATTTACTTATATACTAGATGTTAAAAAATCTTATTAAATATGTAATTAGACATTATAACATTAAAATATACAAACATAACATATGCCTTCTATGAACAAAAAAATATCTATTAATAAATTTGGATGGATGAACGCCATTATAAAATAAGTCAGATTATTGAGATATACATACCCAACCCCCATATGGATTTGAACGGTTTGATCTTCATGAATGAAACACATGTTCTTAACCATTAGGCCCACTCCCATTAGGCCCACTCAAGTTGTATTTCAAAAAGACATTAAAAAAATATTAATAACAAAAAAAAGTATTTTAATATTGACCAAATATTTCAATGCACATCTTTAGTAAAATATTTGTATATCACCTTATATATATATATATTTCCATGTTCACTTTAAATAAAATATTTCAATATCAATTTTATGTATATCCATAAAGCAATTGAAAGTAAACAACTTCCTATGATTACAACATTTTAATGGTGTGTTGATCAGTATGAAATAGATATGTAATTCCTTCCATATTTAACATGGAGTTGACACCTACACACACCTACACGTAAGAGTCAGATTTTGAATAATATCATGTCAAATTATATGTGCCTTATAAATGTCACACCATTCACATCTTATGAAATAATTCTCTTCATGTAGTACACATTTTAGTCTTATTTTACTTGTCTTTTTTATTGGTACATTCTTCTTCCCTATCTTAATCATTGTCTTATTTTACTTGTGTCTTTTTTTATTGATACATTCTTCTTCCCTATCTTAGTCATTACATTCAAGTATTTTAAAATCTTAATTCAAATCAACATTAATAATTTCTTCTAAGATCATTTTGTCAAAATTTATACTGTTAAAAAATTTATTTTGATTTGAGATATTTCAAATTATGCATTTTACTCACTACTTATTAAACATTCAGCAAAATTAAACATAAATTAATTAAGATGCAACAACCTTGCAGCAACCTTATAGATTATTCTCATCTCCTCTTAAACAATCCTCAAGAGAACTAAAACTTTGCCCTCAACTCAGTGGACAACTGATGCCATATAAGCATCAGCCATAAGATGCATGAAAATAATATTGTTTATGGTACAAGTTTCAGAATATTAGATAGTATGACTAGTACTGGAGTTTTTGTAATCGTGTATCAAGGCCTCCACCTCCAAGTGTATTAAGGCCTCCACCTCCAAGTCAAGCCATGGATGACATGGCCGGTACTTCAACCTCTATGATTAAAGGATCCAATATGAAGAGCCCAAGTTTACAGATGATTTTATATAAATAAAATTTCTATTTCACAGTTAAAAATTTCAAAAAAATAATGATTTTATATAAATAAAAAATTTATTTAAAAAAAAAAATACAATGAAGAAAAATGTACATTAAAAATGTAAATTGAAATATATATTATATATATATATATATATATATATATATATATATATATATTAAAAAGTACAGTTTAAGATGATTTCTATAGGAAAGTTAAAAGAAAAATAAAAGTAAAATTGATTAATAATGAAATGAAAATTACTAAAACAAAACAATGCTTATAGTAAAAAATAATAAAATGAAAATTACTGCTATTAAAACAGTGCCTTATAACAATTAAGTTAAATATGTAAAGAGATTATCCCTTGTGGATATATATTAGATATTACCCCTTAACCAATTGATAAAGTATGTATTCTTGTATACAAGAAGTGCAAGGTTCAAATGGCTCTTCCCTGTGTTAAACTGGATATTTATACCTAATTAAAGCATTACATACATTTATAAAAAAACAAAACAAACCTTCTACATGGTAGAAAAGATAAGATTTGAGATATATTCCATCATATATCTTTCAATGGACAGTACTCCCACATGCCCCAAACTACAGCATTGAACAAGAATGATGCAGAAGAGTACAGCAAAATGATCTCACAACATTAAATTAAGAAAAAAAGAAACCTCCTACAGTCTGGTAGAAATGATCCGACAGACTTCATCGTCTATCTTGCCGTGGACAATCCTCCCACCTGCCCCCTCTATCTTGCATTGAAGTCTTCATCGTTCGTCCTTCCATGGACGCTACTCTCACATGCCCCGAACTGCAGACAAGACAGCATTGAACAAGAATGCATAAGAATACACCAGAATTCCATTGTTAATCCACCTGCCTGAAGAGTGAAGAGTATGCCATAGTTAACTTCATTTCCACTACGCATCCTGGTTGTCCTGGAAGGTCTGTGAACATATTCGGGCGAATAGTCTCTCAGCAGATAGCAGCCAATTCCCCATTTCACCCAAACTAGGACTTGCAGAATACTATATACCCATCTCCCAAAGCCCTTTGTACCCAAAGCTCCTAAAATTGACTATATACCCATCTCCCAAAGCCCTTTGTACCCAAAGCTCCTAAAATTGCAGAGCACTATATACCCATCTCCCAAAGCCCTTTGTACCCAAAGCTCCTAAAATTGCGGTGCCTATTGCAATGCACCCAATCTCCAAAACTATCACTGTCCAAAGCATAAGCTTTATTCTCCCACTAATTTTCTTGGAAACCATTTCCAAACAATCCATACCCAAACCAATAAAAATGACTGTAATTATCACAACAACTCTAGGTTTAGAGGGTGGCATAGAGGGTATTTTTTACCATTTTCCAACGCTGCTTTCTAATGCAATAAGCACAACCCAAGTAATAAAGCAAATCAAGTTGATAGAACTCACTATAAACGAAAAGGTTTTGAGGCTCAGAAGAGCATCACCTCTTAACCTCAGCACTTGGCAAACAATGGTGTTATTGGCATTACTCTTGAGCACGGCACTGGTTAGAAACACAATGGCAGCAAACCCATTTCCTTTACTGTACACGATGTAATTCCGTATTCCCCTTCTCGCTAATAGAGCACTAGAGAAGCCATCCACTCTGAACCAACCAGTTAGTACAAGGTTGATTAATACTTCTGCAAGCCTTGGCACTATTAAGGAGGTAGTTCTGTAGAATACCTCTTCCAGTCTACCAGCTCTGCTCTGATCCAAGTAGTAAAATTTATTTTTCACAGACAAAAAAGAAAAATGTCTGTTTATTAAACAGTGTAAGATTATTTTATAGGAAATTTAAAAGAAATACGAAGGGGAACTGTTAGCTCTGAGGTGTATCTTATATTTTTTTTGTTTTAAAAAGGTAAAAAGATTACAATTGGTTGGTGACTCAAAGACTATTATTGACTGGTTTTCACATGGAAACAATTTACAGGTGGTTACTTTTCAGTCTTCGAAGTTAAAAATTCGAGTGTTGTGCGAGAAGTTTCATCAACTAAAAGCACAACATATATATAAAGAATACAATGAGGAAGTCGATCAGCTATTAAAACAAGCAATGCAGATGGAAGAAGATGGGATATACTATGCAGTAGGTACTGAAAAGCAAATAGAGAGATTTGAAAAAATGGCTATCTGATATTCATGAAACAAAGAAGATCTTGTAACTGTGTTTTTTTTTGAAAGATGATAAGTTAAAACAGGAATTTATCAGATAAAAACATTTACATAGACAAAGTTTGATGCAGGACTGTTTTGATTGACAGCATTATACCACCAGATAGGACAGCAAATATTCCACCAGTTTTGTTTTGATTAAGGACTATATTATTTGATGAAGGACAGTTTTGTTTTGACAGAAATGATGTAAGAAGGAAATAAGAGTCTTGTAAAAGACAACTTTGGTAAAAAAACTATTATATTTTTTAATATCAATATATATTTTTTTACTTAAAAAAAGAAAATTTAGAAAAAAAAAATAGATTTAATAAAAAACTAATGAAATAGGAATTACTGCTATTAAAACAATGTCTTATTACAATTAAGTTAAATTTGACAAGATTGTCCAACCAGTATAATTCAATCAAAGCTGCTCTAGGCAGTTCATTGATTATAATAAGTATGGAGCCTAATTTCTGAACTTGGAAACCTCTTTTAGATATGGATCCTCAACTGAATGATCAAATCAATGTCCTTGGCAATCTACTCTGCACTATTCAAATCAATGTCCTTGGTAAGTTACTCTGCACTATTGTCATCTTTCTATGTCCTTGGCAATATACTCTGCACTATTCAAATCAATGTCCTTGGCAAGGTACTCTGCACTATTGTCATCTTTCTAGTTGCTTGCTGGATAGACTTGCTATATTGGAAATTAACCCTAATTAAGTGATAAAGTATTTGCTCTGGTATAGAAAAGGTGTAAGGTTCAAATCGTTTTTCCCTGTATTAAACCAAGTATTGGTATGGAAAAGGTGTAAGGTTCAAATCGCTCTTCCCTGTATTAAACCAAGTATTTGTACCCAGTTAAA
>CBVK0101687455.1:0-14575 GCA_900067695.1 Picea abies | reverse complement strand
CAGTCTAAACGTTTAACCATTTACTTTATTCCGTTAACATGAAAGTTTTCTCATTAATTCTCCCAACCCCACCTTCTTTACTGGTTAATGTTGACTAATAATAACAAATGACTCTTTTGGTCCAGTTTTCTATATGTATGGTAGAACTTAACGAATAATTTGAACTTTACTGGTTAATGTTGACTAATAATAACAAATGACTCTTTTGGTCCAGTTTTCTATATGTATGGTAGAACTTAACGAATAATTTGAAGATAAATAAAGTTTTTTAAAGATGCAAACAAAGGATCCTTGTAAACTTCTACCCACATGGATGACTTTTCAAAGACCATTTATAAAGCAAACCGACATTACATGTGCACTATGGAATTTTGAAATGGACATTACATGTAAGTCCTCATAAATTTCTATCCAAGTGGATGAAAATTCAAACACAACTTTTTAGAACAAGTAGACATTGTATCGAAATTCTGACATATTGTTGGAATTAAAAATTTTGATGGTTGAAATTTAAGTCCTCGTCAATTTCTATCCAAGTGGACGACTTTTCAAAGACAATTTTTTTTTAGAATAAATAGACATTGTATCTCATATTTTCACTTTTCACATGAATTGAAAATTAGACAATTTTTTTTTAGAATAAATATAGTATGCAAAAGTGGAATTTTGAAATTTTTTTATGGTTGCATTGACCCTATTTTCATGGGGAATTTTTGTGAATCACCCGTTCAAAGTTTAATGGAGTTGAATTTTCTCTAATTTTATGAGTTACATAATTTTATGAGTTGCATGAGTGTTTTTTTTTTATAATTATATTCAATCAATTTATATGGTATGGGTTTCTTTTAGATATGTTAGAAAGTGATATCTATTATAAAGGTGGTGATATAAATAATGTGAGAAATTACATGACCATCATGATTAGTAATTTATTTTCCAAGTTACTCAGCATCAAGGAAAAGAAGTAAATCGATAGAAGTAAACAATGTCATGGTTCTTTCTCAAGTTGGTTTTCACCCTAAACATTCAACCATTAACCACATGGTAACTCTTAGAGTCATTGTCAAGAAATAATGATGAAAAGGTAATAGTATTCATCTTTGTTTTGTTGATTTTACTAAAGTCTTCCATATAGTGCTTCAAATAAAATTTTGAGAAAGAATGGAGAAAGTGGTCATTCTAGTTGAGTGGAGAGAAGCTACTTTCCTATGTCAATAAATGATAACACTAGAAGAAGGAATGTAAAAATCAAGAGACATGTTGGGGTGAAACAAGGATGTCCTTTTTCTCCAACATTAGTTGGAATATTCATAGATCAGTTAGAATGTTTGATCGGGGAGAATGGGGGAGGAGGATGGATTGCAAATTATGCTTTGTTGTTTTTAATTTATTCAAATGATGTTGTGTTATTGGAAAAGAACAAAGATAGTCTACAAACACACCTTGACGCCCTAAATAAATTTTGTAGTCATTATGAAATGAAATCTAATGTAAAAAATAAATGTAATGGTAATAGATACTTGAAATAAGAATATAACCATCGCATTTAATGGTGAGAAATTGGAGGTAGTTACTTATTATAAGTACATATTCCTAGAATGTGATGGTATTTATAATTGGAACTCTTATGTGGAGAAACTAATAGTATGGGGCATAAAGGTCCTTCATTCTATGCAAAAAAAATCCAAGTATGGAGTTCAAAATTGAGGAAGTGGCTCTCCAAAACATTAGTGAAAACAATGATTTTGTATGCTTGTTCTATTTGGGCTCTAGGCTTCTCCAAATAATCTTGGAAGAAAGTTGAAAGAGTTCAAAAAATGTCCTTAGTATAGGAACTAAGAGTTGAAATACAACCCCCTTACCCTATGGTTTTAGAAAAAATATATACCAATGCTAGCAAAAATAAGTATCTAACTTTTAGAAGGAAAATGATTATGTCAATTTATTACATATATTGTCAAAATAAAGCACGTGATAGGAACATATCACTGATGCGGGAAAAGATTGTATCTCAATATAAGTATTTGTATTGTGACAAGAAAAAATGGATTAAGAATTGATAGTGTTAAAAATAAGATTTGTAGGATGAACCACTAGTCATTTGAGACTTGGTACAAAAGAAGGTAACATAGAAGTTGTGGGAATGTGTCGATGAGAAAATGATATTCTATCAATGTGAGATCAACCTAATGATTACCTAAGGAATGGTCCCTAATCAGAAGGAAGAAAGATCCTACCTAAGGAACGATCCTTAATCAAAAGTCACTTGAACAAATTAAAATCTTAAGGGATGAAAGAAAAGAGAATCTAGAATCAAAAAATAAAGACGACAAGTCAGAAAATAAGGATTAACTTTTACGTTCAAGACGACATAATCAGGATTTACTAACACAAATTAAAAGGATTAAGCATGCTAAGAAGTATTTACAAGAAGAGCTAGATTGCAAAACATCATTAGTCGAAAAAGAAATTATGGCTGACCCAATAGAGAAATTATCAGACATTCAAATTCTTACATCAAAAAAAGGAACCAATACAAAGTCAGTCGGTGTTTGAATTCAGAAGAATGCTTATATTGACAAATAACTACAAACATCAAAAGAATATGGTTCCAAGGAAAATTTAGAAGAAATTAGGATGACTTATCGTCATCCAAATAACAAGAATCATTATGGAAAATGACAAGATCAAAAGATATATAAACAACATTCTTCTTACAGATAGATGAACTACAAGTTTATAAAATAAGAGACACAAAATCGATAACTTGTGTGGAAGTTGAAAATCATAAGTTCCATCAAAATAGTCTATCAACAAAAAGTTCTAGTAAATATCAACTTGGGGTGGATCGATTCACAATCGATGCAACAATTTTTCTTGGTGATTCGTAAATCTTGTCCTCTTGTTTCATCGAGTGTCACAACTACAAGCATAGAGGATATTGAGAAGACTTTGCAAGCCAAAACAAGAGTTAAAGGGAAACGTTTTAGTAATTATTCTTTGAGGACAACATTTTAAGGGGAAGGAAACATAACATACAAAATATGTATAATATTAAGTAATAATAATAATTAGCTATTAATTGTCTATGGGACACATCCCTTCATGGATGGTCACCATATGTGCCTTTAGGTTCTCTATATATTTGGCACTCTCATTGTAAATCTATCAATCAATTTATCGAGCATACATTCTTTATAATATATTTTACAGTCCTAAATGGATTATTTTGTTATATCCTTTCTATATTGGATATGTTTTGCATGAACATGATATGTTCATCACATAACACCATTTCCAATATATGACCTTGAGTAGTGCGATAAAATCCTTAACTTTTTAGATTGCTTTATTTTGAGAGAGGGACATTTGGGTGGTATATTATAAGTATAAAATTATCATTTTATCATTCATCTTGCACTCATCCTACACTTGATTGATTTTGATGTTCTAACCTATGTAAATTTGGTTCTATACATTTTGTCAAATAATTGTTTACATGACATTGCAAGTAGTTGAATTTCAAAAATAGATAATATCCAATGGTTCATTCTGGAATTAGACAATACCACATTATGTAATGTCTCAACTTAGAGCGTGATACCTAACAACTTTTGTAGAATTATGCAATTGGATAGAATTTATCTATTGGATTATGCACATGCATATTATTATGTTCACTTTAGAAAATAAATATATCAACAATTAACAAAAAAAAGTTTGCATATATATGGTGTACTTATATTGTGAATAGAGATGAGTAACAATAGCTTCATGGATAATTATTTGACAATGGCTTGCAAAAACTATAATAAATCATTGATGTAAGACCCTCACCTATAGTGGCATGAGGCACCTCTACCACACCAACATTGATGGACATGTTGGGCAAATAATTTGGGTGAGTCACCTTGGCCCTTTGGCAAGGCGCTTGTTGGGCATATGCCTTGTCCCATTGGCAAGGAACACTTTGAATAGATGGATACCTTGACCCATTGCCAAGGTGTAATTGCAGACGAAGTTAAACACACCTGTGAATGGATAGGGAACATCACAAACAAAGACAAATCGAATGCACCAAAGAAGTTGGATGGACTTGGTCAGAGAAAATGGATGTTTTTGTAGTCAGCCTTGTCTACAACATGCACTTGGCATGGCATACAAGTTGGATTAGAAGATGATTTTAGTGCCTAGACTTATATGCATTGATGGAGTTAGGTGGTACATACTTGGGGGTTGTGATGAATGGTCAAGGTGCCTTCAGGTATAAGTTTCTACAAACCACAACCATGGGTCAAACTCTTCAATCATACTCCCTTGGGAATGCATTCATTGGGCACACATTCACGAGAAGCATTGGCCCACTTAGGTGCACATGGGTGGGATTAGATGGAACAATCAGGTACACAGGATGACCTCACCAGGGTTGAGATGACTTGGTGGATGACATAATCTTGGAAGATGGATGACCTACACAAAAAGGACAACTTGGGTAGATGGATGAACTGCACGAAAAGGACAACTTGGGTGGCCTCGTATGACTTGGGAGAACCTGGCATGGTTTGGGACGAGCGAAAGATAAGTCATCGGAGATGAGAAAGTCGGCTCAACAACACTTGGGTCCACCTTGGTTGCAATGCCCCCATTATGGACACATGCCTAGAGTTGCTTATTGCATGAACTAAGTGTGTCACGGTTGGCTAGGAATCTAACTTGTTGTATCCTAAGGAGAATTTATTGGTAGACCCTAGGTGAAGAGTCGTAGTCTAGTTGTAGTAGGCACAAGTTATCCAAGCCACTACATTTTAGGTAAGGCAATGTTTCACAACTACAAGTGCAAGAATAACTTGGATGGACCAAGTCGTAGAAAAAAATATAGGCATACTATAGGTTTGTGACAGTTGTTATCATAGCCAATTTTAGAGATAAATGGTGTTGTTCACCAATATCACTTCCATGATAGGTGACTTCAGATCCGTTCATGCACTCTCATTAGACTTGGAAAAACTTGAGGCAAGGTGGAAGACTTGGGACGAGTTGACATGTGACCACAAATTGTCTTGAAGGTTGAAGAATTTAGACTTGTGCCTTGGTGTAGAAGTAACCAAGATAGGTACACATGGAATGATCTTGTTGGTTCATGCGTGTTACAGGCTTGAGGAAGTAAGGTGAAGACAAATATTTGATACTTGGGATGGCTACTTTCGTCATGCATTGGTGTGACTTGGATGGTGCAGAAGAAGAGTCATTGTTGCAACTGAGTTTTCCTTCGCCAATGGTATGCTTGTTCCTTGTTTCATGTATTATTAGAATTTCGCAATTGTTTTTTCTTTGAAGAGGAAGTTCGGTGAATTGGAGGAAGTCCAAGTGAAACCCACTTTGATTCCTAAGACAACAGTATTGGGATAAATCCAAGTGTCATAGACTTCAAAGGGAACATTAGATATTTTAGGCACCTTGACAAAAGATTTGGGAAAGTTTTTGGACAGAAATTTTCAACAATGGTTTGTTGGGATGAATCCCTAAACTAGACATACTCATATTATAGTTGTTGGAGGTGGCTTTAGAAACCACCTACCACCTTCCGCTTGGTGATTAAATCCATGGGTGGCTCATTGCCATGAAGCAGGTATATAGTGGAGCCTAGGGGCACTTGGAAAGGTATCGAGTTTGGTGAAAGGGAAATATCATGGAGGAGCTGTTTTGTTAGAAACTTGTGATGACACATATCCATCCTCTTCTCTATAGTGATGAAAATTTAGACATTTTGTTGTTCAAGATTTGAGTACTAGTGCATGGGTGCCTTAGAAAATTTGTTGGGTTGTAGGAGACAACTTGATAACTTTGTGGAAAAAGTGAAGTATTTCCTTGAGAAGCCACGATGACAGTGCCAAAGCATTGAATGCTTGCTTGGTGGAGCAAGGAAAATATTTTATATTTGACAAATGGAGACATTGAAGGAGTCAACCAAAAAAATGTTGATAGACGACTTGTAGGTTGCAGCCAAGAATGCAAACCAAGTTGACTTGGAGCTTTCTCTCCAACCTTTGTATATGGGGACTTAGGATGAAGAAAATCACTCCTTGGTAGCTTGTGGATGATAGTTGGATGATTAGAGATTGAAAGGATCGTTGGTTGAAGGTGAGAGAAGTATTGGTGTGGACATGCCTCTCTTAGCTAAGAAGTATGGAAATATTTCAGCTGGCTCATTTGACTTAGAACACTTTGGATAGAGTATCAGAGCATTTGAAGGTAATGGTTGTGATGACCAATTACCACTCTCTTCGAGTGTTGATTTGAAAAAGGTGACTTGACAGATGGAAGAAAAGGTAGGGACTTTGCCTTGGTACAAAAGAATTGTATAGGTAGAATGGATTGCGACACAAAAATATCATTTTGGGCATGAGGATGCGCATTTCACATGACTAGGGCATGATATTTGGGTTGACAACCTGACTATATCAAGACATGCAGAGGTTTATGTATAGGAGCATGGAAACATTGGTTAAAGTAATGGCACAATGGAAAGTCTGGATGTGCAATATTTGAATAGTTTGGACAAACAATAAAGGTATTAGAGAAGAGGTTGACTAGGCTTGAATCCACTATGGACACCATGGTGGTAGTAATGGATACATTCATGGATGTTTGTTTGGCCAAGAAGGATTTCCCTGACCTAAGTAGGTAGATGAAGATAACGAAATATTTATCCAAGGAATCCGGAGAAGCATTCGACTTGTATGGGATAGACTTTCCATCAAACCAAGATGATAAGACATGGGAGAAATGACCTTAGTACATGAGGATAGAGGAAGAGTTTGAACCCTCCTTGGGAAAGACAATTGGCATAAATAAAATGATTGTTGGAAGAAGGAAAGGTTTGAATTGGTTTGAACATGCCTCTATTGAGGTATTTGATGCAAAAGTATCGTGATGTTCCAAAATATTCACATAACTTAGACACTCTATGGATTATGGATGTTGGAAATGGCCTTGGTAGCCACTTTATATTGACTTCTCATTAAGTTACAACAAGTTGGCTCACTTCCTAGGAGAAAGTAATGGAGCCTAGTGCACCTTTGAGAATGTGCCTCGGTCTAAAAGCGTTGTGTAGAATGACTAAATTGTGGAAGAAAAACTATGGATTTTGGGAATGAAGATGTGTGTGCTCAAGGATTGGACACAATAGTTGGACTGATCACCCAACCAATTCAATACTTCAAGGGGTCAGTGTGTAGAAGCATGAAGAATTAGTGTGTAGAAGCATGGATGCCATAGTAGGTCAAGTATGTGCACCACTTGGATGGTTTGGACAATCTTCTTGAAAAAGGTTGGATTTCCACAGTTGTAGTAGGAAGCCACATTAGTCACAGATCAAATTGCAACCACAATAGCAAGAATTAGCAACAACAAAGACATTGTTGAAAGAATTGGGAAAAGAGGCATTTATTGAAAGGAGGATTAAACAGAGGGCGTTTTCATGACAATATTTCCATGAACAATGTGGAGTAGTTGGCCATGTTGATTGTGGATGGATGCATGGGTCTATCTAGTGAGCTTGAGGACATTGTGTTCTTAAGGATTTTGTTGAGGACGACAACAATTTTTAGTGGGGGAAGGATGTAATACCTTCACCTAGAGTGGCATTGGGCACATCCGTTGCATCGATGTGGATGGACATGTTGGACATACAATTCGGTAGAGTGTCCTTGGCCCATTGGCAAGGCATACGTTGGGTAGATTCCTTTCTCGCTACCAAGGAACACTTTGGACGAATGGATATCTTGGACCATAGGCAAGGTAGAACCACAAATGGAGTCGTATGCACTTGTGGAAAGATAGGGTGCACCACAAATAGAGACAAGTCAAGTGCACCAAAGAAGTTATATGGACTTGGATAGAGGAAAAGGAGATTGTTGTGGGAAGCCTTGTATGTAGCATGCACTTGGCATGGAAGCCAAGTTGGCTTGCAAGACTTGATGATGTGAGTTCCTAGACTTATACAAATTGACAAATATAGGTGGTCCACACTTGGGGGTTGCGATAAATGGTTGAGGTGCCTTTGTGCACAAGTTTCCATGGACCACAATCATGGGTCTCACTCATCAAGTGTATTCCCGTGGTCATGCTTTCATTGGGTGCAAAGTAACCAAATTCATTAGCCCACTTAGGCGCAGTTGGAAACACTTGAGTTTAGTCTGTTAGAATGACTAGGCATACGAGATGACTTTGGTGGGATTGAGATGATTTGGAGGAAGGGACCACTTGAAAAATTGACTACCTGGGTAGATGAGATGACTTGAGCGGGCTCGAGATGACTTGGGTGAAACTGACATGGTTTGGAATGACACAATGGAACGATTGAAGGACAAGTCATCGAAGATGAGCAAGTAATCTCAATGGCACTTAGGTCCACCTTGGGTGGATGTGGTTTCTAGTGCATGGCGAGACTATATGAGGATTCCTCAAAGTGCTAAGACATCAAGGAGACACGTGAGAAGTCATTCTCATAGGGGTATACATAGTTCTATGATTGTACCAAGTTTAAGGTTGGGCATAGTGGAATGACTTTTACCACCTATGTGACAAGAATAGCAAAATAAGACTTGTAGGAGATAGGCTTGCAAAATCTTCACAAGGTCGATAGAAGGTAGTTTGTGTTAGTTTCTTTGTACATCATATGTAATTCGGTTGCAAGTAGTTGGTTGTAATTCCCCCATTGTATCATGTAAAATTATTATATTATATATAATAAGGTGTTAGGCACTTGGATTGGGTGTCGCCCATTCATATGCATGGTGTATTGTATATGCTTTATGTGTATTTGAATTTTGTTGTTCCTTGCATATTGTTCATTGGATAAGTGTTGTAATATTGGACAAGTACTATATTGATGGGATGTTTTGAGGATATGGTTTGACACATGCCTAGTGTTTCTTATTGGATGAACTAAGTTTGTTAGACTTGGCTAGGCATATAATTTGTTGTAGCTTAAGGTGAAGTTATGGGAAGACCTTAAGTGAATATGTGTAGTTTGGTTGTAGTAGGCATAGGTTGGAAAATCCACTACAGTCGAGGAAAGGTATTGTTGCACAACCACATGTGTTAGAATGACTTGGATGGACCAAGTCATAGAAAAAAAATATGGGTGAACTACAGGTCTGTGACAGTTGAACATTCCATAAGTTATTGTTACACATTATTTTGGTCACCCTAGTGATGTTTCTACAAGCATTTGTTCAGGCTCCCAAAATAACCTTTCTTCATGTAGAAAGTGACTGGTTTCCTCTTCTACAAACTTGTTTTTAGAAGGACATCGTAGGCTAGACATAAGACACAGTGTGGAAATGCCCGATTGTCACAGTCTGTCCTACACATGGACACATGCCTAGTGTTTCTTATTGGATGAACTAAGTTTGTTAGACTTGGCTAGGCATATAATTTGTTGTAGCTTAAGGTGAAGTTATGGGAAGACCTTAAGCAAATATGTGTAGTTTGGTTGTAGTAGGCATAGGTTGGAAAATCCACTACAGTCGAGGAAAGGTATTGTTGCACAACCACATGTGTTAGAATGACTTGGATGGACCAAGTCATAGAAAAAAAATATGGGTGAACTACAGGTCTGTGACAGTTGAACATTCCATAAGTTATTGTTACACATTATTTTGGTCACCCTAGTGATGTTTCTACAAGCATTTGTTCAGGCTCCCAAAATAACCTTTCTTCATGTAGAAAGTGACTGGTTTCCTCTTCTACAAACTTGTTTTTAGAAGGACATCGTAGGCTAGACATAAGACACAGTGTGGAAATGCCCGATTGTCACAGTCTGTCCTACACATGGCTTGCGGCATTTTCGCAGGATGCTCTATAGCCGGGGTGCGGTGGTGTTGAAAGACTGAGAAAAGGACGAAATTCACGAAAGTTCTAGAAGGAATCTTTTAGAATATGAGGTGACATCCGTATGGTTGGGATCCTACTTGCTTCTCTGATTTGGTGGGATCATCCTAATATATTTAACCATCTCTCTTTCTCCTATATAATGATGGGTTTCTCATGGAAAAGGTTAAGCAAGAAGAAGTTAGATTAAGAAAGGAAGTAATGAAGGAATAAGCTAAGAACTCTGTGAGGAATTCTATTTCAATTCATGCTTGAGGTCTTCATTTGTCCATCAAGCTATTGTGGATCTTCTTCATGCAAGTTTGGAGCAAGTGTGTGTGTTGGAGCAAAGGGCCATTGAAAGGGAACCTTGCAACATCAAGGTTGTTTGGTTGTATCTTCCACTTTTACTTAATATAATAGGAATTCTACTTCAGTTGATGCTTAAGGGCTTCATTTCAGTCCATCAAGTTATTGTGGATCTTCTTCATGCAATTTTGGAGCATGTGTGTGTGTTGGAGCAAAGGGACATTGAAAGGGAACCTTGCAACATCAAGGTTGTTTGGTTGTATCTTCCACTTTTACTTAATATAATACAGTGGCATGTTTCTTTCCCATAAAATCATTCTCATTTTATTACATGACTCCTTGATCACATTTATACATTTTCATTGAATATACTATTGTTGCTTTCACTTGGGTTTGTTTGTGTCATTGCAGATCTAATATCACAAGAACTCCGAAGTGGAGCAGGGACAACAAAGATATAAGGAAGCGATATTCAAAGGTATGTCACTCATCTCTTTTTTAATAATAAATTTGATGATTAAATCTTAGGGAAAGCGCCATGTCCTGTCTTGTTTTGTTCTATATCTAGGTAGATCTAGGGAGATTAGTTTATGTCCACATTTACCGATTAATCCAATAACAAAATTGGCGAATCCACTGGGGATACGACTTGTTTTTGGTTGTTTGCTTTCCATTTTCCTTTATCCTACCTAATTTCATTTTTGTCCAGTCTCTGAGTCCATGGGAGATCCATCCAGACTCCCTGGGTCAGAAAGTTCATTCAGAATCTTTGTCCTTTTTCCAATTTTTCTTTGTTTACAGAGATAGTCGCACTGTATCCCATATACAGCTTGCGACGTCCCTGGATCGCCTCACCCTACCTATTCATACCAGTGCGGAATATTCGCATCTTTCTCTATAGCTAGCCTGTGGAAACCTCAAATCACCGCATTGCGCCTTACTGCTAGGCTGCGACGTTTCCTGTAGAATTTATTGGATTGCGTCTTTTTGTCTTCTGTCACCTAATTTTTCTTTGATCACCTGGGAGGAACTTTTGGTGCCAATATCTGACTGTTTTCTAAGTTTAAGACTTGTTGTTGATTGTTTTTTAGGGATTGAATTCCCTTCTTGGTCATTTTACCAGTTTTACTTCTTGATTTTTGTCAACAAGGATATAATCTCTAGATTTAGATCTAAGTGCTTGATTGATAAAATTCTTTGATTTGATTTAAGGTTTTGGATTGATTACATTTTATGGATTGCTTGTTGATTGGAAATTCATTTTAGTTTGCATTCAGTGAAACATTTTCTTATCATATTTATTTTTATCTTCATTGACTAGCGCTTTGGAATAGGTTGTGAGGCACACTGTCCAAAGCATAAAACACATTGTAGCATCTTGTGATAGGGAGTGTTCAAATCCATTGGAAACATTTTTCCCTAGGAAGCCCTTCTCAAACAAGGGTCAAACCTGAGGTCACATTAAGGCTGGAAAATTTACTCACCTTGCTTTGTTGGTCTTAGTTTAGAGATTGCACGTATTACAGGGGTCACTTGAAGGTATACCCACAATTATGAGTGGAATTGTAACACCCTGTTTCCCCCATATTGTAAATATAACTGGACTGGCCAAGAACTATGGCAAAATTCATAAGTAGGAATATGTGATGTAAATGGACCTACAGGAAGAGGTCAATGAATGTAAATAACAGTTTGAATTTATTGCAGAACTGCTGAGAGGGGATGTGCAGGTGCAGAAAAGAGACCATGATGGTGGTGGAGGGCACCTGGAAAAGGGGCGTTAACTTCCACCAAGAATAAAATACTGTATTTGGACTCCACTGGCCCGGAGAACCAAAAGCGGATCGCTAGCCCTGAAATAAATGCCTTGTAGGCTGGTAGGTTGATGGCTTTATGAGGGATGGGGAGGTGAACCACCTATCCGTAGAGCCATCATGACTGACCAGCGCGAGGGTAATCGTGCCACACGTAACCTCACGAGAGGATAAGGCGTATGGTAGAAGATATTGAGGAGGGGGGGACGCGAGGGGAACTCTGGCAGTTTTACGCAGAGTGAGTGATAGCAGAGAGGAAGGATTGCAACCTTCGCTCCTAGTCACTGGCAGACAGAGAGACGCATTCTCAGAACATCGTGGTATTAGCTCTGGGGTGGCTAGTGGTAAATCCTTTGGGAGTCGCTGAGCCTACGGTTGGGTGGAAACGAGCACCCCTCTCAGCAGTTGCTTCCATTGTGGAAATTATTTCCGATAAGTGTTTTGCTCATATTGCATCTTGAATTTATATGCTGTCGCATATGTTCATAGACTTGTGGAATTGTAAATTTTTCCTGTGTAAGAATGTTTGTGTAGTAATTGATGATAAGGAGTGGTTATTAGCTCATGGAACTGTGAAATAGTAAGGGATTGTAGCATGATAGTGTCGGTGTAATGTTTGATATGAATAAGTTGATATATGCTTATCACAGAGGATACCACGCACATCTTACGTCGATAAAGAAATCTAGTTATGCTTAGATTGAGCTAGGTTAGGCTCCCAGCCCGTCCTAGGGAAGCTATTTCCCCTATCCATCTCCAGGAAGACCCTGGAATAGATCTCTAGTAGATATTTCCTCTTGCAGAAGGGATACTTAGCCATTCTCGAAAAGGTCCTCAAGTAGGAAGAAATCGATGGTCAGGATCTTACAGAGAAGATTAACAAAATCCCTTCAGCCGTCAGATCCCGAGAAGTTGCGCCGGAGTTAAAATTTAGTATGCAGAGAAGGAATCCTAGCCGTTGATCTCGGAAGGACACGTGTCAACATCCCAGAGAAGTCATCAGGATAACAAGGTCATCGGGGTTTCGTTAAGTTTGAGAACCGAGGATTTGTGGGTCTCGAAATCCCGAGATCATATCCTAGCCGTTGATCTCGACAGGACACGTGTCGACGTTCTGAGAGGCATCGGGATTTTACCCATAGGGGAATTTAGGAGTGTAGAACCATTGCAATAGGAAATCGCAATCCACGATTTCTCGATAGGATCGGAGCCGTCCAAATAGCAGGGACACGTGGTAGAGGATCCCGAAGAGTCGGAGATCGGGGATCAGGGTTCCCGGAGACAAGAGACTCGTGCATGTTGAAATCGTGAAACACGATTTCCCGATCGAATTTGGACCATCCATCGACGTGGACGCGTGGCGAGAGATCCCGGAGAGTTAGAGTTCGGGATATCGGGATTTTCGGAGTCTTGCAACTCGTGCACAAGGGAATCACGATACGCGATTTCCCAATACAATCAAGGCCGTCCATCTGGGGGACAGGTGGCAACCATCCAGAACCATCGGCGGTAGGCCCCATCGGCATATCCGGAATCGACGTATCGGGGATTTCAAGGACATGAAACCCTTTCATTACGAAACTGCGATATGCGAATTTCCGACACTATCATAAGCCGTTGATCCAAGGGACACATGTCGAGCATCCGGAGAGAATTGGGAATTGGGATATTGCGAGCCCCGGATGTATGTGTTTTGTGTCATCACAAATGCCGAAACCCCGATGGAAGGTTATACAGCTGCAGTCATATGATAAGTGGTCATATGGACCATTGTATAGCCAAGGGGTGGCTAGACAGTGTAAAGGTGCTTCGAGAATCCAGGGGACTTGAGCGTCATGACATTGAAAGGTGCCAAACCCTGACAAGAATTAAGACTGTGGTCTTGTGAAGGTTGTGGTCATATTGACCAGGACTTAGCTCGGAAGGCCAATACGTGAAGAAGCGCATCAGGGATCGAAGAACTGCGAGTCCCGTGGACATAAACATGGTGACATTGCAAACCCCGAAACCCCGACGGAACCATATGATTGCGGTCATATAGGAATCTATTCACATGGACTAGAGAGCGTAGCTAGAGGGGCTAAGACCAGGGAAAGAGCTCATCGCGAGTCAGGGAATTGAGAGGACAGGGACTCTCAACAACGGAAAGTCTGAAACCCCGAATCCCGATATTGAATCAGGGATTGGAAGTTCACTAATGCAGGTTTCTGGAGATTTCTCATTTGTGGGAGATTAACCACAATTTTTTTTTAAATTATGATAGTGGGTGTGTTACAAAGTGGTATCAGAGCATGGTCACAACACTCGGCCTGATTGGGCTCATGCACCAGTCGTACCAGTCGCACATAAACCCCGTACGAAACACTCCTATAAGGAGTAACCCCTTGACTTAACTATCTTATCCAGTTAAAAACTTGGAATATGAACACCCGACTGTGTATGCATGTGAAAGAATTATGAAATCATGCACAAATTATAAAATATATTTAACTCTTGACTAATATTCAACGTTTGTCTTTTCACTCAAAGCGGACAATCAACCGCAGGAATCTACAAACGCAGAGTATGGTGACTCA
>CBVK0101687398.1:0-24158 GCA_900067695.1 Picea abies | reverse complement strand
AGGTGGAATACTCTCCCCTAAAATATAGGAGACTGGATAATGACTAATTATGAATAATAAACAAGGAATAACCTTAGGAAAAAGAAATCCCATGTGTGTGTGAAGTAACTCCAACACATTGTAGCTCCCTCAACACCTTCAACAAGTACCTTGTAAATGTCACAACTAGAATACAATATTGCTAATGAAATGAAAAATATTAAAGTGGACATTTCCTTGTATGACTTAACCACTATTGATCAACAAAGGAATTTGTTGATAAAGGAATTGAATGAACTATCCACCATGAATAATAAATCGTTAATGGATGCTACTATCATTGGGAAGAAGTCAAAATATCAAACCCCACCTTTCCTTTTGACTTTCGATATATTTAACCATAATGTTCACAATTTCTTGGTTGGTTCAAAGGAATCATCAAATGTCATATTGCACTATGTATGCAAGAAATTGAATGCAGAGTCTATCAATTCTATAATGCATATCATATCATCCAACTTGACAGGTCAAAGGTGAAGGTAAAGGTGAATTGAAAGATGTTTTAATTTGAGTTATTTCTAAATCTCTTGTGCATCGTATTAGTGACATAGACACAATTGATATTCCCAAGGATTATGGACTTTTGTTAAGATGATATTGGTCACATAAACTCAATGATTGCTTTGTTATTGACTAGTTTCACTTATGTATTTTGTAGAATGGTGTGCTTTATCAACTATGATTTGAGAGGGAAAGACATGAAATATATAATTTCCAAACTGGAGGGTAAAACTGAACCAATTATGTTTCTAGACATAATTTTTGGAAATCACCTCTTATCTCCACCCTCTTTATTGTATAAAAAAATTGAACTTCTATCATATTGATGTTGATAATTCTACTATAGTAGATTTAGATAATGTTGGAAAAGCTAATGTAGATTTATAAAATAACATTTTGTATTTTTTTATGGTTATAAGTCATGGGAAGGCATGGGTGTCAGTTTCTTGTTGATTGATCCAAGAGTGATGTGCACCTACTTAATATTGACTTAGATTTGAATGCACTAGTAATACCATGAAATATGAAGCCTTGTTCCAAGGACTCAAAAAGGTTCCCGATTTGGTCATCAAATGTCTCAAGGTATTAGGTGATTTAAATATCATTGTGAGGTAGGTGAGCCTAACTTGATGCATTTCCATTTAACTTATCTGAAAGGCTACCAAGAAGAGGTATGGAGTTTAATTTTGAAATTTGAAGAATTTATCATATAGTCCCTTCCATGAGAGGAAAACGTAGATGTCAATGAATTGGAAAATGTCTTCTCTTTTTTATCCCTATTGGATGAATTTTTAAGTGATAATTTTTCTACTAAACCTGTTTTTGTTCTTTGATACTAGATAAATTGACAAAATGGAGGGTATTTAATGAGGATTGATAGATTATCAATTTTGTAACCAATGAGGGTGGATTCAAAGATGTAGTCATAAATGATGAGGAACACTCTAAATAGATAGACGATTACAAGGATTAGATGAGTAGTGAAAAGTCAAATAAGATACTAATAATGTTGTTTAACTCGAGAATCTATTTGATCTATGTGATTGATTCAATAAAGAATTGAGTGTTAAAACAAATATTTCTTCTATGCAGTATGAGGTAGTGAATATTAGGAATGAAACATATCAGAATATTGTGAATCTAGGTTCTTGTTATTCAAAAGTTAAAACGATGGCTTACATAAAGTTATTCAAGTGCTATATAAATTTATTCACTTGGACAAACTGGGAGTTGAAGGTAAATGATACACATATTTTCTAGAATATGATTCCTCTCAAGCTTGACACAAGGCCCTTTCAATGAAATTTAGGGAAGATTTATCCATCACTAGAGCCACTGATACAAAAATAATTAAAGAATTTACTTGAAGCAAAGATCATATTTCTCGTATGCCACTCCTCTTGAATATCAAATATTTTTTTAGCATGGAATAAGAGTGGTGAGAAAAAATTGTGTGGGATCTGCAATCTCAATTGAGATTTTGAAAAGGGAAACTATATTGACTTTCACTTGGAGTAGAAAATATATTTCATCACGTGTTATAAAATTCTATCACTCCTAAATGGGTTTTCTGGGTATAGCCATGTTTTTGTATTTTATGAGGATCGTTTGAAAGCCTTTTTCATAACCATTTGGGGCACATATGCATGCAAAAGAATGCCATTTGGTTGGGTGAATTCTAGTGAAAATGTTTTTCATATGATGGATATCACATTTAGGGGGGCTATTAATCAAAGTGTGGTCATATACATGGAATTTGTCACGATGTTTTTGAAGAAGTTCTCCAACCTGGAACACTTAAGAAAAATATTTGATAGGTGCAAGAAATATGGGATCTCTTTGAATCAAAAGAAAACCATATTCACCATGGTAGAGGTAAATTTAGTTGACCACATCATATCTAAATATGGAATATTATATGATCCATAAATAATCAAAGTGATAAAACATATCTTCCCACAACACAATAAGAAAGGTATGCAATGATTCTTCTAGAAAATCAACTTTGTTAAGTGTTTCGTCTTTGATTTTGTCGAGATCATAAAACCTCTTCAGAAGATGATTAAAAAATATGATGCCTTTCGATGGAAAAATGTTGAGATACAATATTTTGGGAAGATCAAGCCTTACATTACAACTTCTCTAGCCTTATCTAGTTTAGAATTTATTAATAATTTCTACTTGTATGTATTTTATCACTCCCTTGCTATCATGATCACTCAAAAAGATGATGAATGGAGTGAGTTTCCAATATCATTTATGGGAACATGTATTCAAGTCTCTAAACTTATTTAACTGATGGTTGAGAAACAATCACACATTGTGGTTAAATTAGTTAAATAGTTGTTATAATCCAATGCCTTAAAAATGATAAAAGGTCAATGAATACAGTCCACTTCGAGGGGGAAACTCCCTTTTACGATATATCTAATTTGGAGTACAATATGAGATGAGATGAGATGATCTTAAGACTAGGTCTCCTTCTTATATATATAGGATACAAAGGGTACAATTATAATGAAAGGGTGCAATGAAGGTTTCTAGCCTACATATGAATATAACAATAGAAATGTAATAATTCAATATCTAGAGCTTAATAAGGGGTTTTATACATAACATGGGGGTTTTTCTAGGGATTAAAATGCCCCTCCCATTATTGGTTCATTTAATGCTTTCACGCTTCCTTCCTCACATTGGGGGTTTTAGACCCAGGGTTTGTCCAGAGTTGACCAACAACAACCCCAAAGCATTGACATATCAATCCTCGACCAAGGTTGAGGAAGGTATCACCAAAGATGCAGAGAGGATCACATAGACCATAAGTTCTTGTGACATGGATGAAGTATAAATATACAAGGATCCATATTGACTATTATAGATTCACATTATGACTAATAATTCATAAGGACTAAGAAGTAAAAAAATACACACACTTATTCAGATAACACATGATAGTCACAAGGTAGACCAAAATTGCTCTAACATTATCATTCCTTTCATTCCATTCAACATAAATATGTAGTATACATCTAGGAAACAATATTTGGAAACCACATAGTTTCATGTCTTCTTCATGTATCTTCTCAATAATAAAAAATAGTGCGCAATGCACAACGTCATCATACTACAAACCTATGATAAACTCAGATATATATGCAAAAATAGTACAACATTACAACATGCTCAGAGTGAGCTTGACTAGAATGAATCTGTGGAATATACAACTCACAAACTCTCTGTCTCATTCTTTAATTCTCTGACCTTTTAACAACCTCCACTTCTATTGTCGTCGTTGCCTCTTATAGTTTTCTCTTCCTAGGAGCTATGTTTCTCTTGATCTGCTCCACTCACTCTAGTGATGACTGCCTTGCATGCTTCTTTCACTTTCCAGTGTTCCACATAGGATTTTTGTATCCAAGTGATCTTAACTTCCTGGAAAAATCATCCTCTAGCTGTCCCATGTCTTGCTATGCTACTGGTAGTAATAATTCAGGGATATTTTCTGATGATTGCTTTCTGATTCTGGTGGGAATCTTCTTGATTTCCTGTGCAACTAATAAAACTCAGAATGGTGCACAATTGGTATACTTTGATCTTGGTGCGAAACTGACAAAACCCAATCCGACGTGTACTTCTAATCATTCTTCACACAAAACTTGGAATGTGTGTGGACAACTTTGTTTTTTCACACGCGATATTTAGCCCAATCACTTTGGGTGCCAACAAGACCCCACCAATATTATTTGGCTCATCCTCGATCCAACTGTTGGAAGTTACAAAGGTGGACAGTTGGAGTAAGAGAAAATCATGATTCGACAAAACAAGTTGTGTTGATGGTCGGGCTTGAGTAAGAGAAAAACATCAATGCATGCTGTAGTTGCAACTCGAATCAAGTCCGTCAATGGCACTTGCTTACCACATGGTGAAATATGGAGTTGGAGTGCATGCATCCATATGCTCTCTTCAGAACCTTCGATGGTGTTTGTGGAGGGGAATAAGGGATACTTTTAATCCCCACCAACAAACACTAATTATTGGAGAGAGTTGAGGCTCCATCAAGAGAGAGTATCATGTTCTTCTTGTATTTTTATTCGGGGATGACTAGTCCGAGCTAGTAGTCATTGTCATTCCACTGGAGGAGGGATGTGGATCTACGGAAAGGCATGAGAGGAGGGGGGCCTACAATAGGTTTGTCTATATACTCAAGCCTTAGGTTTACGAATGGAGGAGATGGATCTATAATGAAATAGGAGGCCTGTCCATATCAACAAAGGGGATGGTACATGGAAATCATTGGACATAGGGGTCCTCGCAATTAACAAAGGGGATGATGCATGGTGAAAGTTAACGGTGGAGAAGTGGGTAATGAGATAGAGTAGAGGTTATTCGTAATATTTTTTGATATAGTGTTAAGATGTGGAAAACTGTAGTGTGGGAATTGAAGGGGGTTGTTTGGGTGGGTAAGCACATGTCCCGAGATATCTGTGAAATTGGGCCATTATGCGAGAGATAAATGGTAAGAACATGAAATGGTAACAATAAATGGGGGGGAGTAGAAACTATGGGTGATAGGCAATAGCAAGTGGGAATGATATGTGGATAATTTCTCCAAAGAGTATATAGGAGGTTAGGGGGGAGGGGGCATCCAGACAAGGCCATCTAGAATATGTAGAATATGGTGATAGGATGTGGTAGCAAGAGAGATCCCAATGTCGATTCACTATCCTAAGGATATGCCTTGTTGAATGAAGCATCATAATAGACTATGTACCCAGATCTTAGGGAATATGCTTAAATTAGATTGTCTTGTCCTTTCTATGAGTTGATCCACCTAGAAACCCCTTAGAGACTCATGTGAATTGATTGTTAGAGCCTAAAATTTGTACTTCTGTTATAGGGTCAACTTGGTTGACATGTTCTGGGGACACAAAAATACTGCCCAGCTATCTTGTCTGCCTATGGGAATGAAGTTGGATGATGATTGGGTTGTAGGATCGGAACATTGAACTTCCCGCTAAGTGGTGAATTTGAAATTTTCCTTTGATGTGGAATCAGGTTAATTGTCCTCCTATTAGTGTATGGTCTAAATATCTATTACCAAAGATTCTTGTCATCTTGATCTATACGATATGATGACCTCTATTGAAATCACCTACTGTCAGTGGCTCATACTTAGTAATAATATTGTGGGCATTACTCTACATACACAATTCTTAATTGTGGGGGGTGTCATGCATGTTTTCTGCACACCCTGACTTGATCTGCCTTTGTAGTTTATTTGATTGTTTCAACCCTTAGTGGGTCTCAAAGTGGCCCCATACTTATTCCTTCGATCAATTGCCGCCTCAAGGGCTCGATATTAGGCCCTTCCATTTCTTGCAGTATCCATTGATGAGGGAGCTCATCAATGAGGGAGCTCATCAATGATTATATCTATATTTTTTACTTAATGCATGGGTTTGGGGAGAAGCAATGCACTTGTGTTGAATAATTCTTCTAGGTTTATGAATTTGATAGTTCTGTCTATGGTAGGTGCACGCGGTTTCCTTGTTAGTTCATAAAAAACATTTGGGACTAGAGGTATAGGAGGCAGATGTGGGAGAGCACATCATAGATTTAAATATTTACTACGTGCCCTGCATTGTTTCTTGTCTAACCATCCTCTCACACAAATATATGTGATGTGATGTAGAGTTTCCCTAATATTGAATCGTTCATGCATATTTTCTTCCATGGTTACCCATTGTCAGTAAGTTTGGCGGTGTGTTTCCCATCAGCATGCAGGACATCCTATAAGCATCGTTTCAAGTGTGTGAAGCCTCTGGTACTAAGGAATGCACTATATCCATGCAATAAAAGTGTCCACTGGTTCTGATCCATCGTAACGATATGAGACAAATTCTTCCTCGTTCTCTTATGTAGAGATATGCATGCACCTCCTTGTTGATACTTCATAGAGATTATTCTGCCACCTTTCCATGGATTCTTCAAAATCTGTGTCATAATACTTGACACTTCTCCAACTCAATTCTCCATCTATGACGAGATTTATATAATCCTCCCTATGCCCAGTAACCTTATAGATATTCTCAATGACTAAGCTTTGTGCATCATCATCCACCAACTCATTATCTTGATCCCACTCATAAGGATCTAGAGGTGCAACCACATGCAGGGTGTGTATCTCAAAAGACATCTATCTCTTCTTCAAGTTGAGCATTACATTGTTGTCAAAATCTCATTCAATTCCCAATAATGTAGGGTATGGGTTAAATTCACCCACAATCTCTATGACCTCAAAGTCAATTTTTTTCACTCCCCTTCTATATTCACTTCTATTTGCTCCAGTTGAACTATAGGATAGTTCTTCTATTGATTATCCAATCAGATTTGGATGGGAGACTAGACCAATTTTGGTTTACCCATAACCTCCCAAGATTTATTTAGAAAAATATTCACATCGGATCCTAGATCCAACATGACGCCATCCATATCATAGCCTCCTGCCTTAGTTTTCATCTTAAACTCTTGTCTAGTTCACTTATGCTTACTGACCTAACAAACTTCTCTTTTTGGTAGAGGGGATAAAATGGTTTCCTATACTCCTTGTTATTTTATGCAAGTAGCTAACATATGGGTTAAGTTGCTTGCAACCTCTAGATATTTAAGCAATCACAAATAATAGTGTAAGAAATTACTTACTTGATCATCGATGTCTACCTTGTGCTCCACATCCTACAAGGCTTCTGTGTGTATTGTGCATTGCAATCCCTCCAAGCGATGTTATTATATTTTTGTTTACTCAACACATCATAGCTCATCATGTATGTGTGCTTCCTTGATCAATATTTTCATTCCACATTGTATTTCTCCACGCACACAAGATTCTTCCAATGACTGTTGTGTCACGTGTAGGAGTACTCCCTGGCGCGAGCCTCCTCCAGGGATCTCCGAGTTTCCTTCTGAAATTCTTCGTAGATTTGATATTCTTTGTGTTGCCTTCTACACTTCGTCCCGGATTCTATCATCTTCAAGTGACCTCTGAGTCACGCATTGCAACTCATCGTGCACTCTTTCTTCCTCCATATCTCTTTGCATGTGGCGCAAAAACTGTTTTTTCTTAGAAGCATAAAAATTTAGAGGTGGTTGGGATACCTTCCTTATCTTCTCTTCCTACTTCTAACCTTAGCCTTCACTAGGATTGACGTCCATTCCTATTCTTGTTCCTCCTCAAGTTACCACCCGGACATCAAATTCATCATGTTTCTTCTGATCTTTATGAAACTATGCATGCACCATGTTGCACTGCTTCTTCTCTTCCCACTTTTTTAACAATTCAGGCCAATCCTCTGTAACATGCTTGGGATTGTAGTAGTATGCACATAATACGTACGACTTGGTGATGGTCCCAGGAATAGAAACAATTATTTATTGTACCCTTGGTCTCCTACTTTACTTTTTCAACTCGGGGTTTGTACAAACTTAAGAGGTGATATGCATTGCATGTGCAGTATGAAATTGTCAGTAGCAAAGGGTTGAAAATGATCAAAGGATGGAAATGTGCAGGAAATCAAATGATAGAAAGCAGTTTTGAAGTAATTGCTTTGAGGAGAACACAACAATTTGAAAGTACAACTAATCTAAAGTTCACGAAAAGAACTTATTCTACTGCATCAAATATTACTGAATTAGGAAATTTAAACTGAAGCAAAAGATGAATCTAATTTGAAATTATGACAGAGAACTATGATAGAAGTAAAAGTCTTAGACTATGACAGAAAAACTATAATGGAAATGAAACTACACTAATGCATGAACAAAGAAATATAATCCCTTTATCATTATCAATATAAATGTGTTTTTATTGTTTGTTGATGCTTTCAGAAAAAAAGATTAAACTAAGTCAAAATCTGAAGCTAAAACAAACCTACAGGAGATTTCTACATGAATTGTGCATTTCTATAGGATCTGCACAATTTCTACAAGATACTCCTACAAGAATAAAAATGAAGTCTAAAAAGGTAGTGCAAGTCTTTAAAATCATTGACAAATCTAGAATATGAAATAAATGAAGTGAATCTATGGTTCTTAGCCTTGGGAGGCACCTATGAGCGCTCCAAAAGGTTATTGAACATTTCTACAGGATGTTGCTACAATTGGTCAATTAGTTGAAATCTTAATAGAAATGGAAATTTATCATGCAAAGATAAATATAAGTTCAATAGAGAATGAAATATTATCTAAGCACTAACTAATATGCATGAAAAATACAAAAATAGTAAAAAGGGTCCTTGAGCTCTCTTGGATGGGCCCTACGCAAGAAGCACAAGGATCCTAAAAGAACTTTAATGGATTGAAGGAAAAACCATTTTATTTCATAAATATTAGCAGTCCATCATGAACATAAAAGTTCTTAGTCTTAAAAAAAAAAAGTCTTGCAGAACATCTCCATACAATGCTTCTCCAAACATTCTCTATATATCTCTATCTTAGACTAGAGGCCTATATATAACTAGAGAGTTCAACCTCCCTTCCTAAATCAAGGAGAGTGATGAGTAAATGAGGGATATCGACCCTTTACATATGTATTTTTGAACTGTTGTTGATTAAAAGTGGTCATAAATGCACAAGGAGCACCCTTGGAGGTAGTTGTATACAATTTCCCTTGACATTTAGTTGCCATCTCACTCGAGTGGATAAAATCCCATATTTCTAGGAGTTTTGTGCCCTTGAATCTTGCAATTCAACCTGGTTGGTGGAACACATGTCTTTTTCCAAAAACATTAGTGAAAAAAGGTATATTATACATAAAAATCCACCTCAATCTTACACTCATTAAATAACATACAAAATACCCATGATTGACTATTAAATATGGTCAAAAGTAAACATCAAGTCATTTTGTGGTGGACAAATATGTCAAATATGAGCCTTTAGAATGTAAAATAATGAAACTCATCACTTGGTACAAAACCTAGAGACATGTCTAATATTTTCACAATTATAACAAGTGGGGGGGATTCCTCGTCCTCCTCCATATCTGTGTTCACGATCGTGCCCATATCCACCTTTGGGGCCTCCTTAGTATCTTCCTTTATCAACACCGCCACAATCACCACCATGTTGTTCCTCCTGTACCTAGAAATCATCACATGTGTGATCCTATATCAGTTGGAGTGAACAAAAATTATTGACATCATGCCCGAAAAATTTACAAAACTCACAGAATGGAGTGTGGGTCATAGTTTGGTACTTCTGCAAAGTTGGGTAGTGGGGTGGCACATGGCCCCAGTTTCTGCATATCTCACATCATTTTGTCTACCCATATGGAAATAGACTTGGTGCACATGTCACCACATAATTTGGAAGGAAAAGGAACTTGTCTCTATGATGCCCCTCAGAGCGACACGTGGTACACCATACATGCTCGCTCACAAATTTATCCTTTGTCGTATCTTGTGGTTGCACCATCAGATTGGTCAGTTGTGATTACACCTGCTCCAACCCAGACTCTGCTTGAGTCGTCACCCTCTGTTGGGTGAGTGATACTCAGATATGGGAGAGTCACCCCACAATGAACAATTCTTGATGTTGCATGCCTTGATTTTGGAATGTCATCCTATCCAACAATATTTTAAGCCATTGGTCATAATCCCAGATGGTTTCTCCTTCATTTTTCTTGATTTCTTTTATCCATGTAACACACTGGGATTCTGACTTGGGATTTTGAAATTCCCTAAGCATATCCTACTTAATCTCAGTCAAGGAACATTTTTTCCCCTACGGTGCAGTAGAATTATATTTCATGTACCACATCAAGCTTCTTTCCCTGAACATGGTTTCCAACTGCACAATCTTTGTAGCTTCATCCATTATCCCCTTTACAGACCATATTTCTTTGCATGTAAGCCAATTCTATTCTGAATCATCTCTATCTATTCCATGGAACACGAGCAACCTCAATGTACTATCTTGATTCACAATTCCTAGCGTTGGTAGATTTAATTTTCTAATTAAAACAACTCAATCACCAAATACATTAATTGCCAACTTGGGGCATGTCTTTTTATTTCAAAGTTATCGTGCAAAGTATATGCAAGAAAAATTCATGTCTGACATTGATTATATGCAAACTTAAGAAAGAAACACATTCATTCTTCGATAATTTAACACACATTGTAGACTAGATCACACTTTCTTAAATGAAACACACTCGTTGAAAGTAAGACACTGGTGATTGAAAGGAAACACTCTTCACACTTTCCTTGGAATTTAAACACGGTCACACTGCTTTGGATTAAAAACACACTACTGAAATGAAATCACACTTGGATAAATAATTAAATCCCACTTTCCAATAAATGAAACAAATCCACACTTGCATAAATGAAAGGAACTCTGAAAACCCCACTCTACACACTTTCTCTAAGACCGGACACTTTCTTTGGAAATGAATCAAACTGCACACTTGCCCATAATTGAAACAAACTCACTCCTTGCAAAGATAAATCACTCATCTTGAAAGAGCCCACACCTTGTTGAAACAAAAATGAATCTAAAACCAACTAATCTCTCTAATCCAATAAAAATTCCAATCCTAGTTGAATACGAGGTTATCAAATCATCACATTGGTCCTATAATCGCAACAACCAAATGAACTTATTCTAATTCACAGTATTGCAATGATATAATTGAGTAACAACAATCTGCATCTACATTGAAACACTCACAATCAATAACAAGTAACAATAACAACAATAATATGCAACTATGGTTGTAAAGGAACACACAGACACACAACAATGATAAATGAAATAAGTCTACCTACTAGTACAATAAAAACAAACTAATGAAATGAGTCTACTTACAAACACAGTAGCAATGATCCTTGTTTATAAAAGGGGGGCCTTCCTCCTTAAACAAGGTGTTGCAAATCAAGTCAACACTTCATAGATCCAATCCATGAACTGCTAAATGTTTATTAACCAATATTAGGAATTACAGATATAAAGTTGTTCCTCATCCTCCAAACTAATTGACAAAATACTAAATATTGATTGACTTCCCCCTCTAAATCTTATTTATACATAAATATCAATTGGGGAAGGATAGAACCAAATCCCCAAACTTTGAAAATGAATTTTACATTTTTGGAGAAAAATCTCAAAATCTTGGTTTTACATCAATTTGGGAAAATTCACAATAAAGAACCACCCTTATATCTCAAATCATAACTCATTTTGGAAAACAGCTTGCGTAATTATCAACTTTCTATGCTACATAAAAAAATCCATGTCTCTGGTTTTTTATATTCATCTTCATTGGTTCAGAAATCAAAATAGAAATTGGTTTTTCACAAAATCTGGGTTTTACACCAATTTGGGAAAATTCATGATAAAAAACCACTCTTATCTCTCAAACCGTAGCTCATTTTGGAAAACAACCCAGATAATAATCAATTTTCTATGCTACAGAAAAAACCCATGTCTCTTATTTTTTAGATTCATCTTCATCTACTCAGAAATCAAGGCGGAAGTTGGTTGTTTCAAAACCAATGCTAATTTTTTGTCCATGCCCTTATCTCATTCTGGAGGCCCACACGTGTGAGTTGGGCAAGGTTTAATATACCCAGATCCATGTCTTTTATCTTAGGAACAAAACCCTATTTTGGATTTCCATGTGGAGTTGTGCTAGTATGCCAACCTTGGAGGTTGTCATCATGAGTGTTGTTATTGTTGCTACAGGAAATTGCTTCATAAATCGTCATCAGAAAAATCATGCATAATAATCTTTAATTTATTAAAAGTAAATGAAAATGAACATTAATTAACCACTAAAGCATAAATATGTATGTCATGGTGTTTTATGAGAAATTATGGTAAATTGAGAGATAAATGATTGGTAATAAGAAGTAAAAGGAATGGAATGGATGTCTATAAGTGCTAATAATGGTGACAAATCAACGACCCAACATCTCCCCCAAACTGGATATGTTGCATGTACGCATGCAACCCAATACCTTGTATCAACCAAGCTGTAACAACATCATTTTTATAACAGGAGTAGCAGTAGAACAAAGTAACAAAAAAATTGAGTAACGACGACAATGTTATAACATGAGTAACAGTATAACATAGTAACATCAAAACTGAGTAACAACAATAGTGTTATAATAGGAGTAGCAATAGAACAAAGTAACAACAACAATGTTATAACAAGAGTAAGTAGAATAGAGTAACATCGAGACTAAGTAATAGCAACAATGTTATAATATGAGTAACAACAGTAAATCGTAACTCATGACATGGTGATATTGTGTGACCTGCTACTAGTTCTTGTGTAACAACAACATAACTTCCTATTGCTTGTTCTTGTGTAACAATAATAGGGCTTCCTTGTGTCATTAATGTTGAAAACTATTGTTGTCCACTGAAAAATGAAAACAGTTGTTGTACATACCCAAACTCAAGGATGGATACATATTTTTTTATGTAGGAATGGCTTCTATAGCAACTTCTTCTATTGTAGGTTCTTTTGGGGTAGCCTATTCCTCTCTAGGTAATTATTTTTCCACTCCCCCAAACTGAAAACTTTTCTATCAAATGGAAGGCCGAGAAAAAATTGTTGTTCCAGGTAAGAAATGCACAACAATCCACCCCCCAAATTGAGGATGTTTCATGTCCTCATGCAACCCAATACCAAGATGAATGTTGCTTCCATTTTTCAATGCAAAATAACCAAAACCCTTGTGCTTTCCCAATTGATGATGTTGATAGAATATAACACCTTTTTTCCAATAGCACCTTGAAACCTATTCAAACAATGGCTTCAAAATTAGCCCTCAAGTGATTTTTAGCAATTCTGGTGGAGTTGTAGCAATTAGTGATAAGTCTAAGAAGGTCATGGTGCATATAGTGAACAAGTAGAAGCAATGAGTAACTACAATAGAGTAGTGGTGATGAGTAAAAAAAAGCGAGTAACATCAAGAAAGTTATAACGAGTAACAACAAGTGAGTCACAACAAGAAAGTAACAACAAGTGAATCACAACAAGAAACAACAGATTTGAGAATGTGACATTTGATGCATACAATAATCCAAAATGAAGAGATTGTTGTTGAGTACATTGACCACCATATAACGTCTCTGCCTACCAAAAATCACGACAACCTACTTCACCAATATCAATATACAAACAAATAAGTTACTACAGATGAGTAACAACAAGTTTTGTAGCTGCTATAGTGGAGTAACAACAACTATTGTAGTTGTAATGTGGAGTAACAAGAGATTTGGAAATTTGAATTTTTATGAAAACCATAACTCGAATGAAGAAGATTTTTGGTGTTTTTATGGACCAACATATAATGCATATTCCTACCAAAAATCATAGCAACCTAATGCACAGATCCCAAGATATGACAAATAAGATGCTACAGGTGAGTAACAACAAGTGTTGCAGGAGTAGCAACGAACTTTTTAAACCATTTTCTCACAAAATGCAAACTATGTTTTGGCAAAATTTTGGAGGAAGATTCTTACTATTCCAATTATTCTCCACACCAAAAATCAAATCCATACGATGTGGAGATCTAGAGATATAGGTAAAATGGATGAAATTGATGATGCTTAATATCTAAAACATTATGAACTGGGTTGGTGAAAATTTTATTTTGTTTTTTCATTTGGCTATAATTCTTCTCGCCTCCAAATTCCGTGAAAATCAAGTTCACGATTTACAAGATATCGTTAATTCAATTTCTACTTTTTTTTTAAATGTGAATGAGTTAATATTGAGAAATTACCATGAGCCTGTTTTGCTTGTCTTTGGCAGCTTGATCCCATTTGTCCACTATGAGATCCCATGGAGTGCTAAGAAACCCCTATATTCCCCAAACTGTATACACAACATGTCCTCATGCGTATTCTATAAAAAAATGTATTCTCTTCTTCTGTTGTTGGTTCTTGTGGAGCAACAACAATGCCTTTTCTTCTTATTGTTGGTTCTTTTGTGCAACAAGACTACTTGAAAACAAGGTATGTTTTTTTATTTTTCAACTAGGTAAACTTTGAATAGATGTTATGGAAATATTAGAATATATGGAAGTGGAAATGATGGTTTGAAAACAGAGGTGAATGAAATAATTATTAGTGGTTTTTCATGAGATTCTCCTAAAATTTTAATAAATAAAAAACTTACACTATTTTACCTCAAGTTTTACCTCCATAAAATATTTGATTGCCATGGATGGAATGATGTTTGTCGAAGCTAATGTAGGCCGAAATGGTGTTGAGAGTGATGTGCCTAAACATGTGATCATAGAAATCAATATGAAAAAGTCGTACATTGTGACCAAAAAAACGATGAAATCCTAAGAGTAATCAAGGATGATACTCACTGTAGTGGGGGATCTAGAGACTGTTGACTGTTGGAAAATGAATGAAAAAAAACCGTTGAATTGCTAGAACAAAGGATGAGTAGAAGTTCTGCTAAAAATAGAGAATTCCTTCTCTTATTCTCATTGAGAGCTGCAAGTTGATGTTAAAACCATGAAACCATATTATCTTCAACTAATAAAAAACCCAAGGTACAAGTCTCACCATACAAATAAATGTGTTGATGTCGAGCATGAAGAGAGGTCATTGGAGTACCTTCCATTAATGTATGCCATTAACCAACATGAAGAAACTCACCTTTGATGACAGTGAGCACTAAATTACCTTAGTGCATCTTAACAGGCACAAATGGATGTGTTGGAGTCGTGTCACCTATAAGTTTCGTCAATCAAGAGGCATTGATGAATCCCCATGATTAACAACAAGGAAATCTTCCATTGATGCATGAATATCCTGGGTAACTATGAAACTCTAACCTTGATCCCAGATGATGTGTTGGATTCGATGGGACGATATTTTTTAGGAGGTGGGCCTTAAGGAATTCCACATCAGCTAACACAAGCATAAATCACAAATTATTTTGAAGAATTACAAGAAATATTTGAACAAACATAAACTTACAAAGCCTTATTGTGATTTTTTCTAGCCTGTAACCTATTTTTTAAGAAAAGTTTGTATACAGTTGCGCCAGTAAACTAGATTTCACAACTGGACTTATTTTTATCTTTACTATTTTATTTTATTTATTTATTCTTTAAATTATACTACTCTACTTGAAGAAGGAAAAAATATCTTCAAGTGTAGGAATATTTCCAATGGATCCATGTGCATAACAAAATTATAAGTGTACTCATATTCAAGCTTGAAAAATATACTCTGAGAGATACCAAAAATATACTCTGAGAGATACCAGAACATGAGGGACCATCTACTCTGATGGAGATGGTGCCAAGAATTTTTAAAGAATGTTGTGGCGAGGCCTGAGGACTACTTGGATTACTTGGAACCATGATTCAATGTAGTATTTTCCTTCATGTTTCTCTTCTTTATTTGGCATGCCATGAAGTTCTCCAAAAGTGGTCTCATCAAACTTAGGAATGTACAAGGGTTATGGTTCTTATGACAAGGATGTAAGGAATCCTTCCATTTCTAGCTCTAATGTCTTCTCCCCTTTGGATGATGGCCATGATTCTCTAATCTCTGCTTCATGGTGATAAGGATAACTAGAAGAAAATTTGAGGTCCCCCCCTTGTGGCCTCTGTTCATGGATCTTTTGGTCATCTATAGGTTCTTGAGATGAAAACTCCTCCTTCGTGAAAATTATAAACTTTGGACAAATATTCAAGAAGGTCCTTGTGGTGGCATGCCCTCTCGTACTCAACAAAATCCTTTCTTTATATGGTGGGCTTGGAGCAATTTCAGCAGGAGCAACAATAACAGGAGTAGAAACCTGAGCTTGAATTTAGTTTTGAGGAGTTGCATCATGGGTTGTATTAGTGGGATGTTTTTCATATTGGCTTCGGGTTTCGGATATTTCTCAGGGTGAAACTCTCCCTGATCTGAGGTGTACATCATTACATTCAACAGGGGATATGCAGTAGGTGGGAAAAATGGGAATTTCAATTTGTTGAACCTCTTTGTTGTTTGTATTTGGGTTAGGTTGTACAAGAATTTGGGATCACAGGGGAGGATTGCTTGGAGAAGCATTCATAGGGGGTTGCAGGCATTATTGTTGTATGGGTAATTGAGTTTTCATAGGGAAATTACCCCCTTGAGAAAGATATCCTCACCATCCTTGAGGCCGTGGAAATTTATGATTCAACTAATATGGCTATTGTGACCATGGTGTGGGATACTGAATATGGGGAGGATTAAGAAACTGGCATATATTTGTAGGATATTGCATTTTCTATGGGACCTACTAAGGATTACACATGTTATTCCAAGTATTGAAAAGAGAGGGATATTGGTTTATAACTGAAGGGTAGGCTTGGAATGGCTTCCTAGAAGCAATGAAATAGGCTTGCTCAACATCCTTGTTGGATTCTTGGAACACTACTTTCAATATTGGTAGTGAGGGGCAGAGTTTTGTAGGGTGGTGTTGCTCACAGATGCAACAGACTTCAACTTTGTCGAGAGGGAATTCTTTTAAAGGGTGTTTATGTCTACACCTTGATAAATATATTGATAGTGATTTCTCAGCTTCATCCTACTTCTTCTTTACCTGCAAAACATCCAATTGTGAAGAAAAAGAACTAACAATATGATTTTTAAAATTTTCAAACAAATTGCCAATTTCAACTCTTGTCACTTCATCATTGGTTAATTTCAAAATTATAGCACTATATAAGTTAAATTGGAAGTTTTCAATGAAGTCTTCCAAACTCTCTTCCTCCTCATTCCCTTCTACCTGCATGACTAGTATTTAAATGTTTTTTGGCACCATATACTTTTCCTACTCTATTCATGCAATCTTACTTGTTCTGAGTACTTTTTAAATGCATCAAAAACAATGTCAGTTGTACTCTTGTGCCCTTAATAACTTCCCTGAAAACGACGCCAAAATGTTGGTAGATTCAATTTTCTAATTAAAACAACTCAATCACCCAATACAATAATTATCAACCTGGGGTACGTCTTTTCATTTCAAAGTTATCATGCAAAGTATATGCAGGCACAATTTATGTCTAAGATTGATTATCTATTGGTATGCAAACTTAAGCAAGAAACAAATTCATTATTTGAGAATTAAACACATGTTGTAGACTATATCACACTAGCTTAAATTAAACAAACTTGTTGAAAGTAAGAGACTTGTGCTTGAAACAAAACACTCTGCACACTTGCCTTGGAATTGAAACACACTCACACTACTTTGGATTAAAAACACACTGCTGAAATGAAATCACACTTGCATAAATAATCAAACCTCACTCTTGCATAAATGAAACAAATCCACACTTGCATAAATGAAAGGCACTCTGAAAACCTCACACTGCACACTTGCTCTAAGACTAAACACTTGCTTTGGAAATGAAACAAATTGCACACATTCCTGGAATTGAACCAAACTCACTCCTTGCAAATATATATCACTCGGATTGAAAGAAACCACACCTTGCTGGAAAAAAAAAATCTAAAACCAACTAATCTTTTTTATCTATAAACATTCCAAGCCTAGTTGGATATGAGGTTATCAAATCAACACATTAGTCTTGTAATCACAACAACTGAATGAAATGAATCCAATTCAGAGTATTGCAATGATATAATTGAGTAATAACAATCTACATCTGCATTAAATTACTCACAATCAATAACAAGTAACTGTAAGAACAACAATATGTAATTGTGGTTGTAAAGTAACACACACACGACAATGATAAATAAAATAAGTCTACCTACTAGTACAGTCAAAAAAAAAAATGAAATGAATCTAATTACAAATATAGTAGAAATGATCCCTGTTTAGAGAAGGGGGGGCTTTCTCCTTAAACAAAGTTTTGCAAATCAAGTCAATGCTCCATAGATCCAATCCACGGACTACTGAACTTTTACTAACTGAAATCAGGAATTACAGATATAGTTGTTCCTCATCCGCCACGTTGAATAATAAAAAAAATAGACAATTAACTATTATATTTCCCCCTCTTAGTCTTATTTATACATAAAAATGAGTTGGGGAAGAATATAACCAAATCCCCAAACTCAAAAAACAAATTTTACATTTTTGGAGAAAAATCACAAAATCTAGGTTTTACATCAATTTGGGAAAATTCACTATAAAGAACCACCCTTATCTCTCCAATTGTAGCTCATTTTGGAAAATGGGTTATGTGGTTCTCCATTTTCTATGCTAAATACAAAACCCATGTCTCATATTTTTCATATTCATCTTCATCGGCTCAAAAATCGAGGCAAAAGTTGGTTATTTCATAAAATTTGGGTTTTACATCAATTTGGTAAAATTCATGATAAATAACCACCTTTAGATCTCAAACCATAGCTCCTTGTGGAAAAAACTTGAATTGTACTTAATTTTCTATGCTACAGATAAATCCCATGTCTCGTATTTTTCATATTCATCTTCATTTGCTCGAAAATCGAGGCAACAGTTGGTTGTTTCAAAACCACTACTAATTTTTTGTTTGTACCCTTATCTCATGCTAGATTCCCACATGTGCGAGCTAGGAAAGGTTAGATCCACCCAAATCCACGTCTTTGATCTTAGGAACAAAACCCTTGTTTTGGATTTCCATGTGGAGGTGCACTAGTATGTAGACCTTGGAGGTTACCATCACGAGTGTTGTTACTGTTGCTACAGAAAATTTCTTCATAAACCTTCATCAACAAAATCGTGCATAATAATATTTTATTTATTAAAAATAAAGGAAAAAAAGCTTTAACCAAAGAATAAATAACTATTTCATGGTGTTTTATGAGAAATTATGGTAAATGGAGTGATAAATGAGTAGTAAGAGGAAGTAAAATAAATGGAATGGATGTTTGTAAGTTCTAATATGGTGACAAATCAATGACCCAGCACCTGGGCATGAATTATTTCCTCTTATCTGATTGCTATGGTTTTGATTCCTCAACACCAATGCTTCTCTCGGTGAAGTAACACTGACTTCACCTTCTTCTTCACTCGTCTCGCCGCTTCTTTCTTCTTCTTCTCTTTCTTCTACTCCAATATCTTCATTGTCTGTTTTGTTTTATTCTTGATTTAAAATGTGCAAGGGGTGTGGTAAAAAAGGGGGGATAAGTCCATATTCTTCTAAAACTTCTCGTGAGGTGATCTAGGGAGCTATCTACTTGCAATCGTGCAAGAATATCTACAATCGTCCATATGTCTCCCCCACCACTAGGGGAGCCTTCACTTTCTTCTTCTTTTGGTGCACCAACACTCTACGCTCCATCTTCAAATGTTATTTATGCATTTCCACCATGCACACTATTTTATTCTCCTACCTATGCATTGCCACTACATGCACTACTTTCCTCTCCTAACAACACATTCCTCTCCTAACAACACACTGCCACTACACACACTACTTTATTCTCCTATTAATGCATTGTCACTGTGTTGTGAGCTACTTTACATACTTCTTGGTGCAACACAGATCTATGTGCCATCCTCTCTTCTTATCAGTGTGTCATTTACCTGCACCTCATCTTCCTCTCCTGAATGCGTGCTTCGATCCTGCGCATCATCTACCGATCCTACCGGTGCACCACAATTATATTCCCTCTTTTATGTTCCTATCCACACACCACAACTGTGCACTCTCTTCTCTTTTAAATTTGTGACATACTGCAATAGACAAAGGGTAAGAATTTCATCACCTAGGCCCTCATTATCACTATTGTTACTACGAGTATCTTCGATGCCAAGCCTCTTCGTAGGAATTTCCTCATATGTGCTCCACTTCAGCATAAGATCCTCTTCCACACCACTACCTGGTGTTGTTTTTCTCTTCATCCTAGGCCTGAAACCTCGTTGCACACCCTTTGTTAACTCTTCTCTACCCCTCTACTCAACTTTCCTTCTCAACTCAACTCTTATTGTTTATCTCTTGACTCTTTTTCTCCTCCACTCCTCTAGGTCCATTCCATTCCTCACCTCATCTCAACAAATTTTTGGATCATCCTCAACATATCCATATTCTTAATCCTTTCCCTCGTCTTTTCCAAATTCCCCCCCCCCAACGCTACGGGGTTTACTCATCCATCCTATCGAGCTACATGGACATCATCCTTATCTCTACGAATAACATCTTGATCCAAAGTGGAAACTCTTCTATCATCTACTTCCTTGGACCTTATTCAAACTTTCTTTTATCCTCGTTGAAAGAATCGTTATACTCTATAGAAAATCCAAACATATAACCTTCCTTCACTCAAGAAAACTAGAAATCAATAGTCTGAGTCCATTTATTATCTAACACATTCAATCTATCAAGAGTGGTTTTATCCCAAACTATTGGTTCCAAAGGCGACATGGTCGAATTGATAGCAACTTGTCTTTTCAACCATTCATGTAACAAACAGGGAAATTCAACAAAGAAAATTTCATGCATATCAGAGTAAATATATATGTCTTTCCACTACTTTTCCTTCTCTCTTAATCCTTGAGTCTCTCATATGGAAAACACATTCTCTTTTTCCTTGACCCAATATTGAATTTCCTCCTTCGATGGATTCCACCTCATTTATTTCCTTCATCTTTCCATACAAGACTTTCAGGTCCAGAAAATGGAACCAATTATTGGCTCATTTCACACTTGCGTGCATCCTTCCTCACACTGGGGGTTTTATACCCAAGGTTCATCTAGAGTTGACCAATAATAACCCCAAATCATGAACATATTAATCCTCGACCAAGGCTGAGGAACATCTCAACTGAGATGCAGAGAGGATCACAAAGATCATAAGGTATTGTGATGAGGATGAAGGCTAAACATACAAGGATCCATCTCGACTATTATAGATGCACATTGTGACTGATAATTCATAAGGACTAAGAAGTAAAACAATACACACACTTATTCAGATAACACATAATAGACACAATGTAGATCATAATTTCCTCAGTATTATCATTCCATTCAACACAAATATATAGTATACATCTAGGAAACCATATTTAGCAACAATAAAGTTCCAGGTATTCTTCATGTATCTTCTCAAAAATACAAAACAATGCACAATGCACAGCCTCACCATACTACAAACCTATGATAGACTTGGATGCATGTGAAAAAATAGTACAACATTACAACAGGCTCATAGTGAGCTCGACTAGAATGACTCTATGCAATATACAACTCGTAGACTCTCTATCTCATTCTTGAATTCTCTGACCTTTCAACAACCTCCAATTCTTTTCTCATTGTTTCCTCTTAAATTTTTCTCTATCTGAGAGCTTTGTTTCTCTTGCTCTGCTCCAATTTCTCTAGTGATGACTACCTCACACACTTCTTGCACCTACCAATGTTCCATGTAGTCGTTTTGTATCTAGGAAATCTTCATTGCTTGGCCATCTCATCCTTTATTTGTCCCACATCTCACTATGTTGTTGGAAATAATCATTCGGGGATATTTCTCGATGATTTCTTTCTTGATTTCCAGCACAAATGACAAAAATTGGACTGGTGTGTTCTTGGTAGAATTTGAGCTTGGCATGCAACTGACAAAACTCAGTCTAGCGCGCACTTCTGGTCCTTCTTCACACAAAACTTGGAAAAAACTTGGAATGTGTGAGCACAACTTTGTTTGTGCATGTGCAGTATTTTACCCAATCACTTTGGGTGCCAACATCCCTTCAAACAAGTGTTGTCTTCAACACTTGACTAAACATGAGTGTTTCTACAAGAATAACTCATCTTCCCATGTCACCTCTTCCACTGGTAGGTTCTTCCATTAATTGACGAGGTACTCTATAATTGATCGATTTATCAACTACTTAATCCTTGTTTCAAGGTTTGTTTCTGGTTCTAGTATGATTTTTCCTTTTTCATTAATCTCTGGTAAAATAGTTTGGATTGGGATGGAGGCAACTCCAATTTGTAATCCATATTTCCAATCCTTTGAAAAACCTTATAGGGGCCATAATATTTGGGTGCTAATTTATTATCCTTTTGTTGCTTGAGGAACATCTGTTTATATGGTTATAGCCTCATAAATACCCAATCCCCCACTTCAAATTCCCTTTGACTGTGATGTTATCTACTTGTTGTTTCATCCTATTTTGTGCCATAACTAAGTTTTCCTCCAATAGTTTAAGAACCTATTGTTTGTAATGTTCCCCAATTTAATTGAGGAACATTACTATGCAGAATACACATAAATTCAGAAATTCTACTAACTAATTTCCTGTAGCTTACCGGCTATGAATTATACACAGATATAACCTTTTTTTATACCCATAACTAAATGTAGCTACAACATGTTGAAATGAACATGAATGTAGCTAATAAAACATATACAACAATATATAAATCATTCTCATTCATAGATTAAAATGCACAACAACCAACTCATAATTTAACTCAGAAAGCAAGTAAGCACTTATCTTTTTAAAATAGTTGTGCAACCAGATGCTTGGGAAGGACGTTCCACTCAACCATAGAATTTTTGTTCCAAATCTCAACAGTAAGTCACCCCCGATTTGGGGCTAGGAATCTACAAAATAAGGGTACCTATCATAGTCCACTCACAACTCAATATCCCACAACCCACTGGTATTCTCCTACATCTATCCCAAATTTCCTCCATCCCTCTTCCTCTTGGCCCACCCAACCCAAGGAATGTAACCCTTCACTACTCTCTGTCCATCGGGTGTCCCATTCGTTTATTAGGGTCTCTCTAGTAACTAGGAACCTCACTACTGGGAACTCAATGGAACTTTTTGCAAGGAAAACTACCAACAAAAATAGCAGCAATCACTTGCTATTAGAGTGAAACTCAACCAAGAGTTCACTCTTCAGGAATTACAACCTAGATCTTCAGTCATCATCTCCTAAACACTCCATAATTCTCCTAGCCTTCTTGCTCTATCTTTAGTGCTCTTCTTCCTTGGTCTGTACTTGTTGTTCCTCCCCAAAAACATTCAGGTAAAACTGCATGTAACTCCCCATACAATTTTCCTCTCTTTTCCCCAGCAAATTTGACTCACACTATGTCCCAAACATATTGTACTCATCCATATGTTTCCAATAACTATGGGATGTGACTCTCACACCCACCTTCTAACACGATTTTAATGATTGGGCTCTCATGCACTCAAACTGAAAAATAGAAGGTTGTCCCTATTGATAATAAAATTTGAAAAAGTGGGTTGAATTAATACCCATAAATAATTTCCCCCTTGGGCCCCTCTTAGACACTCCTAGACATTCCCCTCTCTTGTGGATTAATCAACCCCCATATCTATCCATATCCCCCAACAGTTGGAATCACATTTTATTTATTAAAATTCAGAAACACATTTCACATATCACATCACTTGGCCATGTCCACACTCATATCTACATTATACATTGATTAATTTGTGGATTATAGTAGGGATGTTACATTTTTAGTCCCCTATGTGGTCCTCCACTTCTTGAACCTTTGTATTCCCTTTCAAGGGTGATGTAATGGATGAAGGATGATATCCATAAAGTGTTAAGAATGGGGACATTTTTTATGAAGTATGGAAGGATGTGTTGTACCACCAT
>CBVK0101687395.1:0-10739 GCA_900067695.1 Picea abies | reverse complement strand
ATATATATATATATATATATATATATATCTTGTGATGGTTCCAATTCTTGATATTCTTCCTCTTCACGGTCTATTTAGCATAATTTCTTCTCACCGCATTTATGCCCCTTACTGTACTTGCTATCAAAATTGAAACATAGTCCCTTTGCTCTTATTTCATCCATTTTATGAGGTGTCAACCTTGTTGGTTTATTTAGGTTAGGAGATGGAACGTGGTTCTCTCTATATTTGTTAGGGGCTCCCCTTCCCATAGCCATATTTTTGTTTCCACTTTCCTTGCCATACTTAAAGCTTGATCTATGGATTTAGGTTCAAAGAGATGAAACTCATGTTGAATGTTATCCTTTAGAGTTCCCATAAATATATCTAACAAATTATCCTCAGGAATGTTCTTTACCCTAAGACTAAGCTTCTTGAATTGTTGAATGTGCTCTATAATTGGAATCTTTTTCCAAATATTTATCAATTGACTAAAGAATATATTGATCTTAATATCACTATAATGTGATATCAATTTATCTATAAAAATGGACCAAGAGATAATAGAATTATTTTCTCTTTCTCATAGCCATTGATACCAAATAAATTGATCATTTTCTAAATACAAGGATGCAAAAGGTACCTTTTGAAATCTTTATGTTTGGTGTAGATCAAATAATTGATCCATCTAGAATATCCATGTTATAGGATATTTACCATCAAAATTGCTCATATCGATATTTGGAATGAAGTAGTTCCTTGGTGTTGCATGGAAACCTTGATGATATGGATCTTGAAGTGATGAATAATCATGATTCTAGGACTCTAGCTCTATTTCCTCTGCATTTTCATGATTTCCTTGCAATTTGATATCTCCTTTACGAAGCCTCCCATGTAGAGCATGCAAGATCATGGAAGAGATGGAATTTTGAAATTATAACATCTTATTTTCCAAATTATTTTCCATCCCATCCATCTTATTTTCCATCTCTTTCCTATTTCCATTCATCCTCTTTTCCACCTTTCCCATCTGGAAAAAAAAACATTATTTTTATTCTTGAGTCATGGTTGAGATCTATGGAGGTTTAGTTGGTGAAAAAAAAATTGGACATACCTTTGGAGCCATGTGAGAAAATAATAATTCTCCTTTATTTCATCTTTATCACAAGTTTTGAATCACCAAAAACAAATCTTTCTATAAAAAGTTATGCCAATTGTAAGTTATGTACCTTTCAAACCCTTAATTTGGAGTATGTTTGGATGAATGACCTTTGTCATGATATATATATGAACTCTGAACCCTTGTAACTCTAAAATTTTGACCTATAGTACTCTAATATGACTTATTAAACTCCTGAAAATTTCATAGTTTGAACCTTCATTGATAAACATTTAGAACAAAAATTCCAAAATGTCTTGTTTAAGACTAATTTTAGGATTTGTGAACAACCCCAACTTCCACGAGATATATATCACAAATTATAATGATTAAAAATATGAAAAATTTGTCACATGTAATTAGCTATGTCTCGTCGGGATTCTGAAAAATTTAGATCTATAAACTTCACAGAAAAAAATTTACAACGAAAATGTCAAGCTGACTCTTTTAAAATTGATTTCAGGATTAGTCACAAACCTTGTCTTACATGGACTATATATTCGAAAGTGTGGCGAAACATAAAATAAATTTTGGACCAATTGTACTAGCATATAGCTCCTCAGTCTCCACAAAATTTCATAGTATGAAACCTCCCAGAAACGAATTTATAGAGAAAATCCCAAGATGACTCGTTTAAAATTGAATTCAGGATGAGTAAAAAAATGAATCTTCCACATGGTATATATCTGAAATTATAACGACCTAGAACCTAAAATTTTTACCATAGTACCTTGATAGGTATTATAAGCAACCTCCAAATTTTTTAGTCTGAAGTGGCCCATAAAAAATGTTGTAGCGAAAATGTCAAGATGACTTTCTTGTAGAAGAAAAACCATAGGATCGATGGTTTGATACCAAATGTTATCATCCAATGCCTTAAAAATGATAAAATGTCAATGAATATAGTACACTTCAAGGGGGAAACTTCCTTTTACAATATATACAATTCATAATACATCATGAGATGAGATAAGATGATCCTAAGACTAGGTATCCTTGTTATATTTATAGGAGACAAAGGGTACAATTATAATGAAAGGTTGCAATGAAGGGTTCTAGCCTACATACAAATAAAGCACTAGAAATGTAATAATCCAATATCTAGGGATTCATAAGGGGATTTATACATAACATGGGGCTTTGTATATGGATTAACAATATATTCCTTACTTCTTCAAAAGATACACAAAGGTAAGTGTTTTGCATGCCATTGTTAGGTCTCTTTTCATTCAAAAGGAACTTAGTGAAAGGTGAGGAAATTGGAGAACACCCATCCAAGAGTCTGATCTTGATATTAGGCCCAAAACCATTGTTTGAGGACAAGGTTTGTGTAAACTAGTAGAAGAGGGGCAAGATCAAGTGGGTGGAAATGTAGTAGGTTGAGATAATGAAGTGGTAATGAGTTTATTTGATTTCCTTTGCATTCCCGCTAACACATATTCATGATATCTTGATTTGATGTACTATTTGAAACATATATCTAGGCCCAATTATTTTATGCATGGAAAAGAAGAGCATTAGGACTCAATTCTTCTCAATATCAACTTTCCAATGAAATTATCTTGAGGAAAAATTATCGCAGTGTCTTATTGAGGTTTCTTGAGAACAATGACATGAAGAAAGTGTTACAAGAATTTCATAATGGTCTAGTAGGTGGAAATTTCTCAAGAGATACTACAACCCACAAAGTGTTAATATATGGATATTATTGTCTTACATTGTTTAAATATGCACATGCTTGAAATTTTCATATATGCCATACATGCACAAGAAAAGGAAATAAAGGAGTGGTTCCTTTGCAACCTATTGTGATAAAAAAACCTTATGAGCAATGGGGATTGGACATGATTGGTGAAATTAACTTGCCCTCTTTGAAGCAACATAATTTTATTCTCATTTCCATATAGTAATTTAAGCAATGGAATTTTTTTTTTCACTAATGAATGTAAATTATGTAGAATTAATTTAGTTCTTGGATTAGCACATCATCACAAGGTTTGATGTTCCATTTTTGTTATTATTTGATGATGATTCTTATTTTTCATTGACATATTTGAGGGATTTTTATTTGGAGATAGGGATTGAGTGGATTGAGTTACTATTGAGGTAGCATTGGGAACATTTCCATGTTTTTTTCTGTATGGAAAATTAACAATATTACCATCAAAAATTTGCTTCCCCCTTGCAATTGTCTCAATTAGAAAGTGGTGAGAACTCCTTTGCGATGAAAAATAAAATTGACACACAATTAAAATTAGAGGAAAAAGAAAAAGACAAGAACAATTTTCTAGCTCACTAGAAGATCAACAAACACTATTTTGATAAGCATGCATCCAATAACAAATAATTTTAGGCTAGAATTATTGTCATAAAATAGGATAAAATGAGTAAGCCAAGGGGAGGAGCATGTACAACATGTTGACAAAGTATTACAATTATTGCAAGAGAAACAACTTTATGCAAAGCCTTCCAAGTGTGCCTTTGGGGTTCAAGAAGTGGAATATTTGGGTCATATTGTATCTAGTGAACATGTAAAAGTGGGCCCTAAAAATATTAAAGACATGAGGGAATGGCCAATTCCAAAAAAATTGAAGAAACTTAGATGATTCTTAGTATTGACAAGATATTACCACAAGTTTGTCAAGAACTATGGTCAAATAGTAGCATCTCTAACAATGTTATTAAAGAAGGAAGCAATTTCTTGGACTCAAGTAGTAACCAAATCTTTTGAAAAACTTAAGGAGGTTATGTGTACAACTCTCATCCTATCCACACCTAAATTTGGAAAAAAAAATTATTATGGAGTGTAATGCCTCAAGCCATGGCATAGGTGCAGTTTTAATGCAAGAAGGAAGGCCCCTTTCCTTTGAAAGAAACCATATTAAAGAAAAAAACTTACTCAAACCCATTTATGAAAAAACAAATTTGTCCATACTACATGTAGTTAAGAAATGGTGCCTTTACCTAATAGGAAGACACTTCAAAGTAAAAACAAATCATGATAGTTTGAAGTACTTCTTGGAGCAGCGATTATCTTCAAAAGAGAAACAAAAATGGGTTACACATATTTTAGGTTATTAATTTGATATTATCTACGAAGAAGGAAAACATAATGTTGTGGTAGATTCCCTTTCAAGAAAAAATAATAAATTGAAGGTTCACTATCTGTTATTTCTATTATGCAATATGATTGGGTGGAAGAAGCAAGGATGGAATGAAAGTAATATCAAGAGGTATGCAAAATCATTCAAAAACTACAAGAGGACCTCATTTCATTAGATAATTTTGTATGGAAGAATTATTTGCTATGGTATCATGATCGCCTATATTTTTGTAGGAATTCCCAACTCAAATAGAAGGTCCTTCTAGAATTGCACACCTCTCCTATAGGAGGAATTTCAGGATTCTTGAAAACGTACGATGGGATCAAGAAGGATTTTTTCTATGAAGTTATTAAAACTAATGTTCAAAATTTTGTGTTTGAATATGTGGTATTCTAGAAGAATAAGAGAGAGACAATCAAGAATCCAAGTCTCCTACAACAATTAGTTATACCAAGTCAACATTGGGAAGAAGTTTTAATGGATTTTATTATTGGTTTACCCAAATCTTAAGGAAAGACTCTCATCATGGTATTATTGGATAGATTGACAAAGTATTCCCATTTTGTATCTCTTTCTCATACTTTTAAAGCAAGTAAAATGGCCACAACATTCATGGAAACAATTCAAAAGCTACATGGAGTTCGCAAGATTATTGTAAGTGACACAGATCCAATTTTCACTCGAAATTTTGGAATGAATTATTTTCTTATTTGGGTACTTAATTGGATCACACCTCATATTACCATCCTCAATTGATGAGAAAACTAAGATTGTGAATCAATGTGTAGAAGAATATCTTCGTTGATTTGCATCTAATAAAAAAGCACGATGGGTCCAGTGGTTTCCCTTGCTCGAATGGTGGTACAACACAACCTTCCATACTTCATAAAAAATTTCCCCATTTCTGGCACTTTATAGATATCATCCTCCATCCATCACATCACCCTTTAAAGGCACTAAAATATTTCAAGCAGTGGAGGACCAAATACAAAACTAACAACAGGTTCTCAAACTATTGAAAGACAACTTGGTTATGGGACAAAATAGGATGAAACAACAAGAATATCAACATTGTAGTGAAAGGGAATTTGAAGTGGGGGATTAGGTAATTTAGAGGCTACAACCATATGAATAGATGTCGCTCAAGCAACAAAAGGACAATAAATTAGCACCCAAATATTATGGCCCATATAAGGTTTTTCAAAGGATTGGAAGTTTGGCTTACAAATTGGAATTACCTCCATCTTCACGTGTACATCCATTCTTCCATGTTTCTTTCTTAAAGAAGGTTAGGGATGATTTTAGGGGCTAAATTTCGCTCATGGGATAATTTTCCATGGTTTTTTCCCAAAAAACGATTCATTATTCTAAAAATGATTCGCCCAAATTCTATAGGATAAAATTATTTTACCTTAAAAATCACCAAAATTTTATACAATCTATATAAAATCCTTAGAAATTTGAATATTTTTACAAAAATATTGCCAAATATTTTATAGTTGGAATATGAGGGATTATTTTTACAAAAATATTGCCAAATATTTTATAGTTGGAATATGAGGGATTAATAAGATTCACCAAGGTTTCTACATTTTAAAATAAAATTATATCCTTAAATACATCCTTGAAGAAGGTAATTGGAAACAAGATCCCATTCCAAACTATTTGAGATTAATGAAGAAGGGAAAATCATACTAGAACCAGAAACAATCCTTGAAATAAGGATTAAGTAGTTGAGAAATCAAGAAATTACAGAGTACCTTGTCAAATGGAAGAACCTACCACTAGAAGAGGCGACATGGGAAGATGAGTTCTTCATGCAGAAACATTGATGGTTGGTCAAGTGTTGAGGACAAAAATTGTTTGAATGAGAGTGGAATGTTAATCCCTAGACAAAGCCCCTGATTATGTATAAAACCATTTATTAATCCTTACCTATTGAATTATTACATTTCTAGTGTTATATTTGTATGTAGGCTATAACTCTTCATTACACCCTTTCATTATAATTGTAACCTTTGTCTCTTATATATATAAAAATGAGACCTAGTCTTAGGATCATCTTATTATATTTGATCTTGTCCTGTGAATTGGATATATTGTAAAAGAAGTTTTCCCCCTTGAAATGGACCGTATTCATTGACTTTTTATCATTTTTAAGGTGTTGGATCATAACATTGGTGAACAATATCACCAGTACCCACATGACTGATACAATGGCTACTTGATGAATATCTATTATCTTATATAACATCTCTAAGTTATCAAACAAAATATCAAGAATGAGGAGTGTTGATTTTTCTAATTTCCATATCTGATAATTATTGTCTTATGATTTCAAACATATTTTAATGTCATTGTTATCATAGAATAATTACACTCTGAAAACTTTAGCTGAAATAAAAATGCATTGGAAATAATAGAATCATAGAGAGATAGCCAAGCACAATAGACAGAAGATTTATCCTCAGAAAACCTGAACTCGGGAGAAAAACCCAACAAACTTTTCTCTAGAAGAAATTCAATCCAAGTTCACAAATANNNCAACAAACTTTTCTCTAGAAGAAATTCAATCCAAGTTCACAAATACATCACCAAAAAAATGAAGAATCCAAGCACATAGAAAGTTGTTCCCTAATGTGATAAAGAGCCCTCAAGCATGACACATCACTGGAAAAAGATAGCGCACCACCAAAAAAACTACTAAGATTCTCCTTGAAGAATTCGTTGGAAATGTTACTGCGACTACATTGCAACTACTACTGCAATTGCTACTAGACTTACACACTATTTGAGGAGCTAAGTGAATGTGTAATAATGAAATGATATAACCTTTATTTATAGGGATCTGAGTAATCTTCTGGGGCTGAATTATTCTTTTTTCCACAATAATTCATTTACTACTTTTATGGGGTTTCTTTAATATTTTAATGGTCTTTGACTTGTCTTCTTGTCTTCTATTTTCTTCCTGTTCTTTATGGATTCTTCTTCAATGGTTTTCTTTACATTTCCTTTGTAATATACCAAATATAACAAGTATGCAGAACAAAAATAAAATGCTAGAAATGGCAGAATAACAATAATTTAACCAGCATAATCTCCACAATAACACAAAAATGATATAAGAACAACAACATAAATAGCGCTTTGATTCAGAAAGCAATGTTCACGGGCCTCTTCAAGGGGGAAACCTCTAGTCGAGCAATGCTCTGTTACAATAGGTCTTATACCCATCCTTGTCAAATCACCATGACTAAGGAAAAATACCACACCAGAGCCATTCACCACAGGTACACCCCTATGAGTGAATTCCATCTCGATGTTATATCACACATGGAAAGCACCTCAAGCACCTTGAATCCATGTCAATTTTCATGATCAAGGAAAGGGCTATGCATGGGCCCATTTACCACAAGTACACCCTTGTGAAAAATGTATCCTATATCCCTTGGTATGCAGCCCAATCTAGGAGAAATTCCACCCGATGCTTTCCAAGGCCATTCAACATAGGTACACCCTTATGGGTAAATGTCTTCCCGATGCTACCAAACATTGGAGGAACACTAACACCTCAAGTATTTTGTCCTTTGAAGACTATTCTTGGGCTATTCACCATAGGTACACCCTTGTGAGTGAATTTCTTCTCGATGTTTCCTTCTGGAGAAAAATCAACACCTCAAGTCTTATGTCCTTCGAAGAATATGACAGGGCCATTCTCCACTGGTCAAATCACCATGACCAATCTTGGGAGAATGTCTACTCGATGTTTCTCAAGCATATACACTCCCTCTCAATGAAGGAGACATTCTGCATTACACCAATCTTGTCCTGAAGTAAGCAAACTTCGCTTCAGAAAAATCCTTCATGAGAATGTCCTCTATCTTCTCATATGTGGATATGTGATGAAGCTTCATCGCTCCCTTCTGCACCATGTCTCAGGTGAAGTCCTGCAAGAATATTTTGAAGCCACAATGCTTCACGAATTGGACAATAGTTGTGATATACTATGTCTTTTCTATAGTGAGCATTACAAAATCCTACTTGCTTATAAACCAGGATATCATGGTTGATACCAAGATGAAGAAACACCCCAAGGTGCTCAATCTATCTACTGCACTCCCTACCCAATTAAAATCTATATATCCTTGCAGCCTCACTTCACCACCTACAAAAAACCGTATCCAACTATACCATGTTGGTACCTTAGTAGATTCTTCATTGCAACCCAATGAAATTTCCTTAGCTTCAACCAAATACTGACTCAGGGTGCTCTCTAAAAAGAAAATATCTGGCCTAGTGTTAACTAGGTACATCAAGGATCCAATCCACTGCCTATACATCGTGGGATCCATCAAATCTGAATCTAAAGAAGAATCACTCAACTTCTTCAGGTTTGTCTCCATAGGTGTAGTCATGGAATTGCAGGCCATCATATAGAACCTCATCAATATCCATTAACCAAGGAAGATCTCATCTAATCTTTTTCACACCTCTAATCCCAATAAATAGTACATCCATCCAATATTCTCCACCTCAAACTATGAATCCAACTCCCTCTTACACTTGTCAATGAGCCACTCTTCTCAACATACAATAGCAAGATTTCGAGTGGGGAAAATCCCGATATTACTATATTGGGTTGGAGTATAGGTAGAGGATTGATCTCCCTTAAAAAACAATCTTATTTCTAAACTACCCCAAACAATCTAACCTTAAAAGATAAGAGAAGGAAAAGAGAGTGTACCTTAGGTCCTTTCGGCTGGTGTTGACCTCCTTCTCCTTTGTAGTTTCTTAGACGGTTGGTCTCCTCCCAAAGTTCACCTGCAAACAATTTAGACAACAAAGATATAAGATATTTTATCTCTACTTATCATTGTTAGGGTTCATATACAAATGTGAATGCATTAATCAAATAAGCACGAAAACTAAATATTTGGGACAGAAACATAATTCTTTTATTCAGATGTAAAGATTACAAAAGTTACAACCTTCTTGTTGGTAGACACTCTGCGAACCTAGTTCGAGCTCCTCTGACTACTGCTCAAAGTGCATCATTCCCGTAATACCTCTCACAATCAATTTATCTCCTCGAGAAGTAGGGAAGGGATTGTATAGGGAGAGGGATGGAGGGGAAATCTTGAGGCCAAATCTCAGAAAGGGCTACAAAGCTTGGGCTAAAAGGGGAAGGGATTTTGGTAGAGTTTCTCTATTATAATGCTTGATCTTGGAATGGGACCCCAAGACCTCCTTTTATATGAAAAAAGGATAGTTATTCATTTTTGGGAAAGGCTACAATGGGTGAATTGATTGGGAAACCCTCGATAGCTCATAAACTCAGTCGAATTCCTTGCAACTTTTTATTTTTTGCAACTTTTGGAGGTAAGCATGGGTTTTTTAGTATGCAACTAGCATATGTATGTAGGATGTCTAGTATGCATCTAGTGTATATATGTGTGAATTAGTGTAGCGGGGTGCATACATGCTCCAAAAAAATATTTTTTAAAGAGAGATCCTCAGCAGTAATTTGGCAAATTGTGCAAGTAGAAAGGACAATGCCATGTATACATAGGTAGGAAATTTTAGGGCTATAACAGATTCCCCCTAATGTGTGAGGTCAAAATACAAATTGATGGTGGAAATACATTACAATATCTTTACCATTGGGAAGGCACAAAGTCGAGTGAGCTCGAGACCAAAGTTTGGGAGGTCGCTATCTACAAAACAATTATAATCTCTCTAAGGTGGGCATACCCATACTAGGGATGAACTAATAATGGTTGCTAATCAATTACACTACAGATCTATGTCATAGAAATGTCTATATAAAGTGTAGCCACGAGAAATACACACAAATACACACCGTATCTACATCTCAAAATCATTCGATGATATTCAAGTACAATATAATATGCATCTTCAAGAAGCATCAACTCTTGTGGATGGAGATGAGGACTTCATAGCTCTAGCAGCAACTTCAAGATATTCAATAGCTCAGATAGGAGTACAATAGGAGTGTAATACTCACTACTCTGAGGTCTTCGACATACTATTGGGGAAAGACTGGAGGATCTCGATCATCAAGCACAGAACTTCGTCAATTTTGAATCCGGACTTGACTAGAATCATGGGATGGTTGACTCATGAAATTCAAGAGACAAACTATAGAATGGTCGACTCAGGTTGGATAAAACTTCCCTTGAACAAAAGCACAAAAGATGATCGGACTCGGGCAGTGTAACATTGACATAAGTATGTGATGTATGAGGCACTGCAAACTCTCCATATGTTTGGAAGAGTAACCAAACAGAGAATGACACAACTCTATGTAGTGAGAATAGCTTCCTAAGGTCATACTAGATCCCAATACTTGGTGAAAAAACGGAAGGATGTTCTTTGTCCAGGGGCAACTATATTCCTACCTAAAAAAGAATTGATATATCTCATCCCCTCTGTTAGCACTTGGTAAATTTCCTAGAGGTTGACAGCAGAAGAAATCT
>CBVK0101687380.1:0-18499 GCA_900067695.1 Picea abies | reverse complement strand
CCAACCGGGGGGATAGCCCCCCCAGACCTCACAGAGGGGGTACCCCCCCTCTGCACTCCCCCTCTTGGAAGAGTGTACATACTTATGGGGTGTAAATAGTTCATGGGGTATAAACATGACTGAAAGTAAAAGACCTCTAAATCAGGAAGATAATCAAGCTCCACATCCAATAGTAGATGTAAGCACATTGACCCTTTTACAAACCAAGCCTTGGATAGAATTAAAATGTGAAATCAAGTTTTAATCCTTGATTCATGCTTACAGTCATGAATCAAGCATGAAAACACAAGATAAGAATAAAACAAGAATAATCAAACATATTTTTTATAACCCAATAATCACCCTCAAATAGTGATATTTACAGGATGAGNTTTTTTATAACCCAATAATCACCCTCAAATAGTGATATTTACAGGATGAGGTGAAGGCAGCTACAGGAAGTGTCATTTGTCGTTCAAATAGAAAACATATGTAGGGTTGCCAACAGTGGCGACTTACTGGGAGAAGCAGTTATCTATGAATCACCAACGATTTCATGTTAGGACTGATTAGAATGATTAAATATCAAAGAACAACTAAAGGAAATCAAGCATCTCAATCAAATTTCAACAATCATCACACAGTCCAGCTTCAGATATCTTTCTATTCATATGAAATTCGGTGACAAATTTTAATTATAAGAGCAATGATACTCAATCCAATGGCTTTGATACTGTTGATAGGGCCACTTTTTCCAGCAAGTGTCCATAGCCTCGACAGGGATGTCAATTAACCCACTCTGACGCCTCTACCCTGTCCAAGATTTTTTTTTTTTTTAATTCTAAATGAAGGGCACTTACGATCAATATCAACATTTATACCTGATAATTTTCTTGAACCCGACATCGCTTCGTTGCCAGCGGGCCTGTTCAGTATTCTGGAAAAGTTGTCCTGGCATCATGTATGAATTTACCTACTTCCAACAGACCTATTCGGTATTTCGACGGGTTTACAAACACTTCCCACAACTCTCTGGAAATTATTTACAATTTGACATAAATTTAATGATATTCAGAAGAGCAGGGTGATGCTGAAAATTTCAATTTTCAAAACACTTGATATTTTCCAGCCTTTAATTTATCGCTTGATAACCTTCATTATGATCTGAAATTAGTTTTCTGATGAGACTAATTTTTCAAGGACAGGAAGGCATACTTGAGTTGTTTTCTTTAAAAACAGGGACAATGTAAAGAGATTTAATGATGATCGTGTATGCTCATGATTATAAAGTGAAACCAAGAAACCTACTCTGAAGATAAAGTTTCTTTAGCTACTCTATGTTTCAACAATTTACAACATTGATGATTTGAACAGACCTTTGACTATTGCTTCATAATGAGGCATTTTGATTTCCTTCCATGAACTAAAAGGTGACACAGACATGAGTTTTATCAAAAATAAGTGAAAACAAGAAAAATGAAAAGAACCAAAATCTAAAAAATTAAAAATTAAAAGAAAATATGTACAGAGGTGGATCTAGAATTTATCAAGAAAAATACCTTTTGAGAGCTTGGCCATTCATCGGGAAGGTGTCTGCATGTCCCTCCAAACTGTGTAGGCGTAAAGAATTGGGACCTAGTTTTTCAGTGATTACAAAAGGCCCCAACCACAAGTTCTAGAACTTGGTGTGTTCCCCTTTTCCTTCATGAGATTTATCCCATTTGAGAACCAAATCTCCTATCTTGAAGTTTCTATCTGAAGAAGAGTTTGAATCAAACCAGCTTTTCACAATCTGTTGATGTTGATCTAGCCTCTCCTTTGCTTGTGTTCTTACTTCCTCTAGTTTCAACAAGGCATTAATTCAACTTTCAAGAGGAGGGAATTCCTCTTCTTGAACTTTCTGCGATAATTGCAGAGAGGGAAGAAGAACATGAGGAGGGAGAATTGCTTCTCTTCCATAGACAAGAAAGAAATGGGAATTACCAACAGAGATTTTTGGTTTCACCCTATCAGCCTAGAGTGCATTAAAAAAAGCGTTGTGCCAATTTTTGTGGTTTTTAGAAACTATCCTCTTGATGATTTTTATCAAATTTTTATTCATTGATTCTGCTAGGCCATTTCCTTGGGGGTAATAGATGGTAGAATAATTCAGTTTGATCCCTTTCTCTAAATAAAAAACACTCATATCGAGGCATGAAAAGTAAGAAGCATTATCAAAGAAAAAACATTCGGGAATGTCGAATCTAGTAATGATATTCGAGTTAAGGAAAGATATTACCTGATTAGTGTTTACTACTTTTAGCGATGCAACCTCAGACCATCTAGCAAAATAATACGTTGTTGTAATGATGCATTTATGCTACTGCGAAGAAGTTGGGTTAATTGGCCCTATAATGTCAAGATCCCATTGCTGAAAAGGTGAATCAACCGAAACAGGTTGTAAAGAGAATGTTGCCCTTTTTACTCATCCAATAGCCTTTTGGCAGATTACGCATTTACGACATAATGCATGGGCATATTTGAACAACCTGGGACAATAGTACCCAGCTCTTAATACTTTGTGAGTGGTGGTGTCTCCACTGAAATTCCCACCAACTTCACCTGCATGAAGTTCAAATAATACTTTATTTTCTTCGTCTCTTTCCAAACAATGCATGAGAACACTATCAAAATTATTTCGGAATAATACGTTGTTTATCAACTGGAAAGGTGAAGATTTTAGTCTTAATGCTCTTCTCTTTTGTGGTTCAATATGGCGAGGAGAAGAACTGTGTATTAAATAAAACTTAATATCATCAAACCAAGAGTTAGCAACAACTTGTGTACAACTGATTTGTTTTCTATTATGCTGGTTTATAGTTGAGGAATTGATTTTCTTTCTTGTACTTTAACTGAATCAACAACTAACTTACATAGGCCTTGACCTCTGACAATTTGTGTAGAGGTTATTTTGAGGTCATACTCTTGTAATGATGTCATCCAGTTTGCCCATTTTTCACCCAATTCCTTTTGTACTAACAAGTTTCTGATAGCAAGATAAGGAACAATGACTTTAGTTCTGGATTTCATCAAATATGGTCAGAAGTGTTTGACTGCTTTAAAAACAACATAAGCTTATTGATCTACCACTGGATAATTTAGTTCAACCCCTTTAAAAGCTGAGCTCATGAAGGCAATGGGAATTTCATTTATTTCAGTATTTTTTTTTGTTAACACAGCAGCATAAAACCGATCGAAGGTGAAAGTGTAAATAGTGAAATCCTGCAAGAAATCAGGGCTCATCAAGGACGGGGCTTCCACTATGGATTTTTTGATGGAATCAAAGGCTTGATTTTCTTGTGGTCCCCAATGATATTGAACATCATTTTTAATTAAATTATGAAATGGCCTTACCATTTATGAGAAACTTGGTACAAACCTTTTGAAAAAATTAATCTGGCCTAAAAAAGATTGCATTGATTTTTTTAGAAGGGGGGTCTGAGGGGGGGTGGGGAGTTTGGAAATGGCTTGAGTTATTTTAGGATCAATGATCATTCCATCACTAGACACTATGAACCCAAAATTTTTTCCTTATTCCACCGCAAAGATATACTTCTTAGGGTTGAGAGATATTCCATACTTGCAGCATCGCTCTAGAATGATCCTAAGGTGAGACACGTGATCTTTCTTGTTATTGGAGAAAACGGTAACGTCATCAAGATAGACCACTACTTATTGGTTTATGATGCAATGAAAAGAAATGTCCATTTCTCTCTGGAAAGTGGCCTCAACATTTATGAGTCCAAAAGGCATCTTCCTGTAGGCAAGTGCCCCATGGGGTACGAAAAGTGGTTTTTAACTGGTCTGGTGGAGACATGAGAACCTGGTTGTATCCCGAAAAACCATCTAACAGTGACAGTATTTCATAATTAGATACCTACTGAAGAATTTGTTCCATTGGAGCAACAAGATAATTGTCTTTTTCAGACGCTCGGTTCAAGTTATGAAAATCGACACAGAGTCGAATTTCACCACTTTTCTTCCTTACAGGGACTATATTAGACACCCATTGTGTGTGCCTCATGGGAAAGATTATCTTTTCATTTAGTAATTTATTCATTTCTTTCTTGACAGTGGGTTCCAATTTGGGGTGCATCTTTCTTAATTTTTGCTAAAAAAGGATGAGTTTGTGGTTTCATGGGGATGATATGTTGTATTATATTAAGATCAAATGTTTTTAAATCATCATATGTCCAGGAAAAAATGTCCTTAAATTATTTAAACAATTTGATAAAAGCAGATCGTTCTTGCTCAGAGCACCCTATTCCCAAATTGATATTTTGAGGATTATCCTTAGTCCCTAAATTCATTGTCTCATAAGTCAAGGAAGAATTGTTCGTCTTACAATTGACTGACCCTCTAAATTTATCATGCAAATCATAAAAAGTTTCTAGTCTTACAACGGATCTGGGAATAGAGTTTACCAAATCAGACGTCGATTCAGGAGATCTAGGATCTGATACTACCATGAAGTTGCAGAGGTTTTCATCGTGAGTGCCTTCATCGATGATTACACCCTGGAAAGTGTCCTCCATATGCAAGAAATTGATGATCTGTTGATCATTGTCGAAAAATATCCAATGGGTGATGTTGTCTAGGATCGATGGCCTGAATAATAATTCAATCAAAAATGCATTCGGAGAGAGACCTTCTGCAGGAAAATTTTTAGAAGCGACATTATCCAATAGGTCAGCCTCAGAATTACTTAATCTAGGAATGGAATTGATGTTAAATGCTAAAATTTCTGTATCAAACTACATACCTTGGTTTGGTAACTTCTCATATGTGGTGACAAGTAGTGTATGGAGTTTCTTACCTATCTGACCACTATCTTTGAATCACCGAACACTATTAAATTTTTTACATCCATATCCAAAGCTTTCTTAAGCCCTTGTAGAAGTGCTTTGTATTTGACAGTTTTATTAGTGCATTCGAACTTTAATCGACAGGCAATGAAATTTTTATTACCTGTCAGGTTGATGAGTACACATCCTACACCAGCTCCTTCTTTGGATTTGGATCCATCGAAGTAAAGTGACAATATTTGATCTTTGTCGGTAGTGTTTGGTACATTTGTAAAATCTGCTGACTGAGTATAGGTCATGAGCTCTGATTGTTTCTCTGGATCGGTGATGGAGGAAGTTTCGGCCATGAAGTTACCAAAGAAGGTGTTCATTCCCTGCATTTCAAGTGAATTAATAGTTGCGGTAAAAGGCTCATTTGGGTCATTTTGATCTGTCATGTTATGCTTTAGATAGAGTTCATGGTTTATCCTTATTTTATTTGGCTGCCCATTTTTTGGTAACCACAAATGAGACCAATCCATGGCAAAGTACCCATGCAACTGCTCGGACCAATCCCTGCTCAAGAACAAACTATAGACTTCAGGGATGTCAACAACAATGATGTCAATAATTTGATGAACCTTAGGATTAGAAGATAACCTAACCAAAACATTCTTCAGTTCACTGATTACCTTAATGTTCGTCCGATCGAGCTGATTTTAAGACTAGATGGCTGAACTTCTGCATTAATTTTTTGGCAAATAGATAAAGGCATCACATTCAACGATGCGTCGGAATCCACCATGCAATTATGTACATTTCTATTGAAAAATTCTAAAGTTAATGAGAAAGGTGAGACATTTTTACGAGTATTAACAACAGAATTCTGTTGATTTTTAGCCACTGTCCCTGAAACAATTTTATCTACATTTGATACAGTTTTTTCAGTCAGATCCCTTTTATCTGGGGGTTCGGATGTCATTTTAGTAGGGATCTTTTGGGTTGTTTTAGAACTAATTTATGTAGTTTTCTTTCTCTTAAGATCATTGTTCTTACTATTTTCTGCGATGTTCTAAATCATTTTCTGCAATATAAGAGGAAATTTCAAAAGTTCGAAAACATAAATATTAGCCCTTATTTTTTTCATAGTTTTTTCTTCAATCAAGTCATATTCTAAAACTGGGGCTACTAAATTCTGTTTTATTTTAGCCTGTTTTGATTATTTTGAAGGCACATTATTACTCATTTCGGAAGACGGTTTGCTCTGTGCTTTGCTTCTGGTGTTGTAAGGATGAACAATTTCAAAGTTTGCTTGAAAGATACCGTCAGAAAAATGTCTGAAGATATTGGGAGATGACTCCTCTTCTTCAGCTACTTCTTCCTCAACTATGTCTTCAGACTTTCAGGAAGGGCAAAGTTATCATGTGCTTCAAGAATAGTTTGCAAAGCGTATTGTAAACTTTCAAAATTAAGACCTTCAGGGGTAGGATTTGACCGGTTGGAGGGAAAAGGTTTTCTAAAAGGGGGTTTAAAACTTCCTTTGCTTGAGGACACTTCTTCAGCCGATCTCTTCAAGTCTATGACTTGATTTGATAATATTTGGACAACCTTTTGCAAACTTTCTAAGTCTAGAGTTTATGGTTGTCTTTTGGCTTGGGGAGGCCTTGCAAGGATTTCAATTTTCTTTTTAGAGGATGGATCCCTTTCAGATTCGCTATTGAGATTGTCTTTCAAACTTAATATGTCCTTTTTGATTTGGCTTGCCTCCTCAAAGGCTTCTAGTAATATAAACTTTTTAGACCTTTTAACCCAAATTTCTATATTATTATGCATGGCTTTGGTGTAATATGTGACAATTAGACTTTCCACAGGCATTGAATCTATGGGAATTTGATTCTTTAACGTGAGGAATCTTTGGTTAAAATCTTTTACTTTCTCCTTAGGGATCATTTTTAGGCCGGAGATTTATATTACCAAGACTTTAAGGGTTTTATCATCTCCAAACTTCTCTAAGAAACAGGTTTCGAATTTGTCCCAAGAGACAATGGTCTAGGGTTGCTGGGTGAAATACCATGTAGAGGCATTTCCCTCAAATGTATAAGGAAAGATTCTACATACTACATCTTCGTGCTCTACACTTTGGGGTCTAATGGCCAACATGAATATCTTTATGTGATCTTTAGTAGATTTCTTAGAATCTAGATCAAATTTAGGTAACCATTGTTGGGCTCCAAGTACAGCCACGACATCTTGATCAAGCCATGATCTGGAGGGATTGTTTTGGTTTTACATGGGTGTGGGTGGTGTCGAAGGCCAAGATGGTTCATATGAGGAACTTCCTTCGTCAGAGGATTCTCCTCCTGAAGAGGATGGAGATGAATGAGGTGGAGAAGGTGGAATACTGGATCCTCCAACTCGAAGAGTAGGGGTATGGTCAGGATGTGTGGTATTATCTCCTAAAGGATATAAACGTAGACCAGTGCCTTCAAGTTTCTCCCATATATCCGAGAAATCTAAAGCTTGATTGAGAGGCCTACCAGGTTGTTTGATACGAGCCAAAGAATTGTGTGTCCTTAAGAGTGATTGACGAACAATTTCTTGTATGTCAACCCCTTGAAGGTTTGGTGTTACTGGATCAACGAGAATCTCAATATTTTTGTTCGAGGTAGTTGTTGTTTCAGAAGTAATGTTGTTGTTTGAGTGACTATGTGTTACTACAAGGGAGCAAGTGTGTGGGGGTGGAGTTTTGTGACTTCCACGTGCCATCAATTGCATTCATGCCCTCCTTCTAGTGCCATTTGTTGACGAGCGAAATTGATCATCCCTCAACTGGAAGAACGAGTCTGGTCTGGGGTTGTTTAAGTAACCCAAGTCGTTTGGCGTAACTCGTTCTAATGGGTTTAATGGCTCTGTTAGCCAATCTAAAATCCTAAAAAGAAAAATGAACAAAAGAAAGAAATAACTAATTAATTGCTAAACAACTATATTATATATGTACATATACTCTAATATAACTATTGTAGTTGTATTTAAGCAGAAAATATGCAAATCTCACTTATGTACATCATTTACAAATTGCAAGTTTTAATCGAAACTTACGAAATCAATGTGAAAATGATTTCTTTTAAGAAGCAGATAAAGAAAGAACATTTAAATCTTTTCTGTTTTCTTTTATAAATCTAACTATTTTTGAAAGAAAAAGAAAAACTATGGAACGCAGATGTGCAGGTAGTCAAAAGCTGAACCAAACATTATGGTTTCATTAATATGTGAATGGTTGAATTTGAGAAATAGAAAGGAGCTAACCTGTTGTTAGTTAGTGAAGTGTATCTAAGCATCTGTATGAGTGAAGAACATCCAACTGCCATGCCCAAGAGAAAAATATGCAATAGACTTTAAGACTAATCTAAATAAATTTAAAACATGTATTGGCAGTTGAGATTTAATGACAGAGGAGGAAACAAAAATTGAACCCTGTGATCTTATAATCACACATAATTATAGCAAGATAAATCTAAGTGTAACTTATTGCATTTCATCATTCAACTAAAATTCAAAGATAAATCCTATCATTCAAATTGTATATATGATCACAGTATTTATATCTGGAGCAGAAAATTATAGACGATATTTATAACATAATTATCCCAAACATAATAGATCATTAAGTCTAAAGCTATCCGACCTATTAATATATTAGGATTAACAAAACATAAATGAAAACATCATTTACAAAAGGCTAAAGCCAAAATGAATATATGTTGTTTCATTAAGTCTTGGAATCACTCGTCCATCTTCTGCCCCTTGCCAAGATGATTTCCTTTACAAAATATAGAGTATTTAAAGAGTTTACAAAGTCTAAACTTCCTATCTTCTAAGATAGGATCAGATCTCAAAATATCTAAACACTACAAATATAGAGGGCCTAGAGCCACTCATAATCAAACTATATCTTCAAAATTTATGAAAGTCTTTTTCTATTTACAAAATAAACAAAAGAGATAGCTAATCAACTAAGTCGAGCATGCTCCATCCCATAAGATCAACATCATATATACCATGTCCTGCAAAAATGAAATGAGAGCAAGTTAAATATTTTATTAACTAACAATTTCTAAATTTTATACGAGAAATGACTTAGCTATAGAATATCTCGATTCTGTAGCTAGTCTTATTATTGGTAACAGAAATCCAAATTGTTCCCATTTGATTAGAAAAACAACAAAGAAAACATTACTGTAAAAAACATCAATCTTACCATTTGATTAATAATAAAAAATGGATCATGATATCTCAGAATTTATCACGTCCTTTACACTGTCAACATTTTTTATAACAATATTGTTTGTCCTTTTTATACGCTTCGCTTGTCTTTGTTCATTTTCCATGAGTTCACAGTTTTTGTTTGCCAACAATTCATTGTGAGTCGTGAGAGATTTGATCTTTTCTTGGAGAATGGGGATATTTGTATAGTACTACCCTATCCAATGCATAGTAGGGGTGATCTGTTGAGGAATCATATAATTGGGTGCCAAAACATCAACGATGCCCATTGTCGGTCTTTGACCAAGATTGATACCAATAAACCCTTTGCTATATTTTAGACACAGTGGGAGATTATTGACATAATCAAATGGTTGATTAGGATCTGGTTTTGGACAACTTAGATCTTCCTCTGCTAGAAACCTTTCAATCTCGGAGTCTGAATTCTCATGGATCTCGATTGAATCGATCGAGCTCGCATGAGGCTTGGATCTATTACACAAGTCCTTGAAATGAGTCGACCAACCCTCTTATTATGAAACCCTAACATTGCTTGATTCTTTTTTGATTGTTTGTGAGGGTTTTTACTGTCAGATTTTATAGCAGGGTTAGGGAAAATAATAGGTTCATGCACAAGAGTTTCTATAAACTCAACACTAATACCTTGTTTCCCACATAAAAGTTGATCGGGCAATGCCCCTTCACGAGGGTTTTTATCCAAAAAATCTAGCTTGCCACTTGAGAAATCTAGAGGTTTTTCTATCATAGGCTTATCCATCACAGGGGTTTCTACAGGATTTACTGTAACAAAACCATTTTGAGCTAAGAACCTATTCCAATCATCACCCAGGGTTTTCAAACGATGAACCAACAATAACTTATTCAAACCATGGTGAAAGAGGCTAGAATCTAGGTTTTGCTTCTTTTATCTCTTTGACATTTTGTACAGACTCCTTAGCAAGTAAAACAACACGTTTAAATGGAAGCCAATAAAATGCATGAGAAATCGAACATGGTAAAGGAAAACCAGGCCATAACGGCATTCACAAGTAATAAATTGTTTTAAAATAGTTAAGAGATCGTGCCATCTAACCTTGAGTAGGGAGACCGGAATACCTTTGTCACAACAGTCAATCTTTCTGGAGGTGACGAAAAGACTCCAGGGTACTTCGTCCAATTTTGAATTTTTGAACCACTTTTGATGAGTGAGAGGGAGCCCTGTTGCTTCACTTAAAAAATCTTCGGTGATCTCCAATTGCAAATCACCAACCTTTTCTCTGTATCCATCAAACGTTAGGGATAATTCTTTGGTCACTTGCAAGTTATACCCCCGAAAATTCTTAATAAACAAATCCCAACCCTGGCTCTTCAAATCCTCACTCACATCATCATAAAGCAACAATGTTTGAGAGCCATTTGGATCTATTCGGACGACAGGGGCCATTAAGGGTTCGAAGAGATTGTAACAAGGGTTACCCGAAATAGCTATGGGCTTAGGAGGTAGCAGTAAAAGAGGAAAGTCTGAGCTGATATCATGGAAACAAAACTAGCAACACACTAGCACGACCATAACATAAGCATAAGGGTTTTGTTCATGAAATTCAGGCGTTTCTGGTAATGAACATTTTGAGTAAAAAGCATAACACAATACCTTATCTTGTAATGAGAGGCTTGTCAATTCAACCTGCCAGCTAAAACGAAGTACATGATATGATCTTGGTGCGTTTAATTCCCACGACATGTAATGGGTATACTCATTTTGCAAAGGTTAGGAATGGATATGTTTTTACAAACCAAATTCCAATTGATTTTTGGTATATTTACAAAGGATACAAAAATATTATCTTACAGTCCAAGAGCAACTCAACATAAGTATTTCATCGATATATGATAAGCTCAAAAAAAGAAAAATCATTATAATGAAGTAGATGTAAGCACATTGACCCTTTTACAAACCAATCCTTGGATATAATTAAAATGTGAAATCAAGTTTTAATGTTTGATTCATGCTTACAGTCATGAATCAAACATGAAAACACACGATAAGAATAAAACAAGAATAATCAAACATCTTTTTATAACCCAATAATCACCCTCAAATTGTGATATTTACAGGATGAGGTGAAGGCAGCTACAGGAAGTGTCATTTGTCATTCAAATAGCAAACATATGTAGGGATGCCAACAGTTAAGTGACCTATAAATGGGTTAAGTGACCTAAAAATGGGTTAAGTGACCTAGAGGATGAAAGTATAAATAAGATAACCTGAGTCAAAGAGTTGGGGTAACAAATACCTAGAGCAACACCTGAGTGTTAGGGTTCGGTGCTGGTTCGGGGTGCAGCGTGGTTTCATGGCAGTGCCAGAGGGTGGGGTGGGCACCCCCCCTCCTCCAAGGATAGTTGAGGATTCCTTTCGTAGGCCAGTCAACAGCAGAGGTAAGAAGGCCTCCCCTCCCACGATTCTAAAATTCATTAAGAAGCTGGAGGAAATTCCAGAAATTGTCCTACCTGAAGAGAATCCAATGAAAATTGCCTTAGCGCTGGCACAAAAAGGACTAGTGGGTCAATTCATGGGTCTTTGGCCCTCTACCAAAAATACGAACGACTGGATCCAACGAAATTGGAGGCCCAACCTGGAACACGGAGTTACCTGCTACCCGGTTGGAAGAGGGTTCTTTGTGTTCGAGTTCATCTCAGAAGAGGACAGGGATTTAGTTTTCAAGAATGGCCCCTATTTTATGGGGACGCAGGGATTATACTTGAATAAATGGACCCCCGACTTTGACCCATTGGTGGACACGCCTAAGGAAGTGTTGGTGTGGGTCAGATTACCTAACCTTCCCATGCACTGCTGGGACTTCGAATCTTTGCAAAGGATAAGGAACGGAGTTGGCAGGTTTATTGACAAAGCTGACAACAAAGGTCAGTATACCTGTGCCAGAATCTGTGTGGAAGTCGATCTGGAGGCAGGACTACCTAAAGAAGTTAAGTTAACGGTTGGATCTTGGACTCATTATCAGAAACTTGACTATGAGCACCTGCCATTCAAGTGCAGGAATTGTCAGGAGCATGGACATTTCCAAAGAAATTGCCCCAAAATGCAAACCAATGGGAACGAGGACGTAGAAGGCTGGAAAAAGGTAAAGAAAGGGAAAAATTCCTTTAACGCTAAAAGCAGGGACAAAACGAACCAGGAACCACCAAAAGGCGGCAACCCAAATCAAAAAGGCCAAGAAGATCCAAAAGAGAAGCAAACCCCCACAAAAGAACCAGAAGGAGAGGGGAACCAATCACCTTTGGCCCCAGTGGAACCAATATCACCCTCCAAGAGCTCCAGTCCGAATAAGGAGAATAACAGTCTAGATACGCATACAGAAGTGGAAACCCTAGAAGATGAAGATACAGAAGAAAGCAGCCCAAAAGGAACACCAGAGCAGCCAAAGAGAGGGAGGAAGACGGAGAAGAAGAGAAGGGAAGAGCTATCCTACAAGGAAGTGGCTCAAGGCACACAGTACACAATACCAGAGATGGTGAACACTAGATCGGGGGAGAAACTAGGGAAGACACAGAAAGGTGTGCTCCCTAACCAACCAGGTAAATAATGCAATACGTCTCCTGGAATTGCAGAGGACTAGGAAGCAAACTGAAAGAAGAAGCCTTGAGGGATTTAGTAAGGCTTGTGAGACCAGAAGTCCTCCTAATCCAGGAAATGAAAATGGAGGAGGTAGATCTCCTTTAGGTAAGCAAAGCATTCTGGAAGCATGGCCCGAGAAGGGCAGTAAGCACTAGAGGAGCCTCTGGGGGGTTGGCAACACTCTGGGACTCCGCAAAGCTTGACCTAGTTGAAGAAGCCGGAACCACCCACTGGTTATTCACCAAACTGTACCATAAAGACTCTGGACATCTGGTAAGTTTATTTAACTTGTATGTCCCTGTTACATTTCATGAGAAGAAAGAATGCTGGGATTCTCTAAGTCTGTTTCTTAATCAGCATGCTCTCGAGAACCTAGTAGTGGCAGGTGATCTAAATTTCACCCTTTCGCTGGCTGAGAAGAAAGGGGGCTCTATTGTCCAGGATCCTTCTAGAGAGTGGGTTGAAGACCTTATGTCGGAATGGGAGTTGGAAGATATTTCTCCTACTAATGTGGATTTTACTTGGTCCAATAAAAGATTAGGTACAGGACACATAGTAGCAAGGCTTGACCGTTTCCTCATCCAGTCCTCCTTCCTCACCCTTGGGCTTGCGGCAACTTCCAAGATTCTCCCCCATTACACCTCTGACCACAAACCTATATCCCTTTCTCTTTTTCTTGGTTCAGTGCTAGGGCCCATTCCGTTCAGATTCAGCCCAATTTGGATGGGTCGAGATGACTTCCTCAGCTTGGTTCAAGACTCCTGGAACGATCCCATTTCTGGCTCCCCTTTCTTCGTCTAGGAAGAGAAGCTTAGAAGACTCAAAGTTAAGTTAAAACTGTGGGAAAAAAAGCTAGGTTCACCCATGAATGAAAGGAAAAGAATCCAACAGACCTTGGAACGCCATCAATTGCTCATGGAATAAGTCCAAGTCACCCAGGAGCTCCTTAGCCGGGAATCCGAAATTCAAAGCAAGTATCATAAAAGCTGCAGAAAAGAAGAAACCTACTGGAGAATCAAATCAAGGGCATTATGGCTTCAAGATGGGGATAAGAATACAACTTTCTTCCACAAGTAAGCTCAAGCAAGGATAAACTACAACTCCATCAGTGAGATTCATTGGCAAGACCAAGTTTTCAGGGATTCCCAAGACATAAAGGAAGCGACTCATTCCTATTTTAAAAACCTCTATTCAGCTCTCGATATGGAGGCCCTGGAGCCAAATTCCTACCCGCTTTCAGCAGTTCCAAACCTGGTCACCGAAGAGGAAAATGGGACACTGAACCAATCGGTCAGTATAAATGAAATCAAGAAAGTTGTCTTCGGTATGCACCCAGATAAGGCACCTGGGTCGGATGGTTTTACAGTCCACTTTTACACTCATTGTTGGGATATCATAAAAAAGGACTTATGCAGAATGGTCACAAGATCTCAGACCTGTAACAAGTTGGGTGGTAGCACAAACTCTTCGTTTCTTGCCCTTATACCAAAAGAAAAAGGGGCCAAAAGTTTCAACAGATTCAGACCGATATCCCTTTGTAACACGGGTTACAAAATCATCACCAAAATAATGGCCAACAGGCTCAAAAGAATTCTGCCAAATTTGATCCCAGAAAATCAAGGAGGGTTTGTGAAAGGGAGACAAATTTTAGACAACGTTATTCTAGTTCAAGAAGCTATCCATACCAGTTGCAAAAAAAAAGAAAAGGGCATGGTGGTCAAGTTGGATCTAGCCAATGCATTCGACAGGGTCAGACACGACTTTCTATTCGCAGACATGGAGAATTTTGGGTTCAATCAGAAGTTTATTGGGTGGGTCAAATCCTGCATTACAGCTCCCTGGATCACCCCTCTGATAAACGGACGCCCTGCTAAGTTTTTTCAGGCTTCAAGAGGGCTTAGGCAAGGTTTCCCGTTATCTCCGGTACTCTATGTCTTACAAGCCTCGGTTCTAAGTTTCCAACTGCAAAGTTGTCTTCAAGACAGAATCCTTCCAAGCATTAGAGTAGTCCCTTCAGTCAAGGAGGTAAGCCATGCTCAGTTCGTTGATGATACCCTCTTATTGGGTAATGCCAACCCCAAAATAGCAAGGAGTTTCAAAACAGAACTCGACCTCTACAAAGCTTGTTCGGGTAGCGAAATAAATTATCATAAGAGTAAGATCTTTGGCTAGAACTGTAATCCTTGTGAATTGCTACAATTAGGTCGTATCCTTGAGATGGAAGGCATAACAACTTGGGACAATTTTATCTATTTGGGGATTCCAATCTTCAAAGAACAATATAAGGTTGCGCACTGGCTGCCAATGGTGGATAAACTCAAAAACAAGATTCAAGCATGGGGAGAAAATTGGCTCAACAAAGTAGGCAAAGTGGTGTTGATGAACTCAGTCATCACCAGCCTCCCAATTTATCAATGTTCGGCGATTCTCGCCCTCAAAACTATAACAAACAAAATCGATGCTTTGCTCTGGAGATTTCTGTGGGAAGGAGGCAAGAATTGTGAAAGGGAACTCCACTTAGTCAATTGGGATAAAGTAAAGAAGCCAAAGTTGGAGGGGGGCCGTAGCATAAGAGATGTGGCGGTTCATAATCTTGCTATGGGAGGCAAGCTACTTTGGAGAATGATTACCGGGAAAAGAACCTGGAGTAAGCAAATCCTCAAGAAAAAATACTTCACAGGCGATAGGGACCGCTGCCTAGAGAGACCTGCAAAAGTGCAGATTGGCTCCCCGATATTCAACTTGTGCCAGAGAGCCCTACCTTTATTTCATCCAAAACTCACCTGGATTCCGGGGAACAGATCAAAAATCCAGATCTAGGAGGACTCCATCCTTGGAGATCAACCCCTCACAGAGCTTAGGAAAACAAGGAATTTAGAGCATTGGCTCTTGGCCAACAACTGCAGAACATTGTGGGATATATCCACCTAGAAGAATGATGACACACATTCTTGGGAAGGCTGGAATCTAGGGAGCTATCCAGAAGAGATAAAAAAGGAAGCAACTTTTCTGCTAGATTTCCTTCAAGGGAAGTCGCCAATTAGTGACAGAACCAAAGATAAACGAGGCTGGGGTTCAGAGTCAGGGTTATATATAGCAGTAGCTGGCTACAAGGAAGTTCTTGACTTACCATGGGTCCCTCCTAATCCAGGTCCGTGGAAAGATCTTTGGAATTTGCCCTCAATTCCTAAAGTAGACCTTTTTGTTTGGACTTTGATCCACGATAGCATCTTAACCTTTGATAACCTTCAGAGGAAGGGCTGGGAAGGGCCTTCTCGGTGCCCTCTGTGCAACCAGGAAGAAGAAACCACTGTGCACCTTCTCTTCACTTGTGAGTTCTCCAAAGAAGTTTGGGGCTTCCTAATAGGTTTGGCCTCTTCCAACCTACCAACCTCGGCCTCAGAGCTTTTAAGTAGTTGGCTATCCATGTCACCATTTGATCTCCAAAAGAAGAATCTCCTCAAAACCGTCTGGATGTGGATCCCCAAATTTCTCTGCTGGAAGATTTGGTTGGAGAGGAATAACAGAATTTTCAAAGATGAAAGAAGATTACCTTCCCAGGTGGCGATTAAAGCCAGGACCATGATTTCAGAAGCTCTAAGCGCAAAGCCCTCTATCCAGAACTCGACCACCCTCTCTGATGAAGAAGGAAGGTGGCTCAAAGAATTTAGCCAATCCCAATCCGACAGCAAGCATCTCAAACCTCTGCAAATCAGAAGCTGGGAGATTAGATTGGAGGAACAAGACTTTCTGAAATGGAGATCGTCGCTTGATGAGTGGTGCCTTTTCTTTGATGGAGCCTCCAAAGGCAATCCTGGTCAGGCAGGGGGAGGGGGAATAATTCTCGAACCCTCAGGAAAAATTCATTTGTCTTACGCTTGGGGTTTAGGCTATGCCACTAACAACCAAGCAGAATTTCTAGCTCTTTGGCAAGGTCTAAACCAGGTGTTGGAAAGGGGAATCCAGAAAATCATGATTTTTGGAGATTCCAAATAGATTTTTGATGCAATAAATTCTAAAAAGACCCCAAAGATCATAAACTTGGCCCAAATACACAAGAAGATCCTCCTACTTCTGGCGCAGATCCAGGATTATAAATTTTATCATGTGATGAGACACCTGAACGGGCAAGTAGACAAGGGAGCAAATCATGGCACTCAGCTAAGTAAAGGCCAACTCAATGTCAATGGGGGAACTTCCTATCATTCCATTCCCTAAGATTATAAGCAATCGCGACATGATCCTTCACGTGGGTAAGGCGTCAGGTTGGAAGGACACCAGATCTCTCATAGCTCATGTGGGACGGGCGAAATCTCAGTACAGGGATTTGAAGTCAGGCTCAACCAGAGGAGGATCACGTGAAGGGGAAGTCGGTTTGGTTTTTAAAGGAAGCCCACTCAGTGCAAACCCTCATTCCAGCAGACAGACGAGCGATTTCACCCAGAAGTAGAAGGTATGGAGTCGGCATCCAAGCCATCTCTCACCCCGAAGGAGCGAATTGAGCTGATTAAAGTAGAACTGGAAAGCATCAAAGCGTCATCGATCTAGTGGAAATGGGAAAATATAGATATGGAAGTGCAGGACCTAAAGGAGGAGCTAGCAGAAGAAGTTTAGGCAGGACTGAAGGACGCGGTCATCCTTATGGGCGACCTGGGAAAGCGAATATGCAAACTGGAACAATAGGTAGAAGAGCTCACTAAGGCCCTAAGCAAGATTTCGAAAGCTGCAGTAGAGGCAACCTCCAAAGTTGGGTAGGGAAGACACTCGGTGGTGGGATTTTTTTGTTCACCCACAGTTTTTGAGGAACTCCAGCATGAAGACAATGTTTCGCTATCTAATAGTTTAAGATCTAGATGTTTGGGCTGCATCGAAATTTAGAACTTGGTTGTAAGAAAAGCTTAGCACTCAAGATAGAAGAAGATATACAGAGTAGTAGCTCTGAATCTAAAATGTAAGGGTTAGGTAGCCCCCTCTGCCAGTTATTAAATAAAGCTCCATAACCATTTCTGTTAAAAAAAAAAAAAAGTATAAATAAGATAGAAATGGTCTCTTGTAGATCATCATTTTTGTGCATCAATGGAGAGCTTCTTGTGAGAATATCTTTTGGAGTATTGATGGAGAGATTATTGAGAATTTTTGGTGTGGAACACTTGAGAATATTGAATATATACAGGTGATTGAGTTAACCAAAGGATATCTGAGCCCAATTTCAGAGGGAAGGTGAAGAAAAGAGGGCTGGAATTCAAGGGAGGATAATTTTTTTCATGATGCTTTCTAAGGTATGTTATTTACAGGTCGTCTCACCATTTTCACAATAACCTTTTTTCTATAATGATTCAGACCGTGAAATTGATATTTCATTGAGTAATCATATCCAAGTATCTGTGTTAAAAAAATCATCTTGTGGGTCGTTGTATTTTTGGCGATACACTCTGTGGAAAATAAGGTTTGTGGCTAGTCTTGAAACTAGTCTAAAACAGGTGTTTCGGGTAAAAATGTCATAAATTCTTCATGAAAGATCAAAATTTAGTGAGATAAATTGTGTTGGTTATATTACAGTCTATATTATGTTGTGTAATAGTTTCATATTGATTGAACAAATATTTCGTGCAAGGCACGCTCTACAACGTCGCTCTCTAGAATAAGACATAATTCAAAAAGGTATGCCATTTTTGCTATAACTCCTTTTCTGAGAGGTTCCAAGTAGTGACACCTGGAGGAATTGCATAAAACACATTGAATAACATTGTGTATCAGTTTCATATCTTTATTCATTACATGTACAAAGTTATGATTATTT
>CBVK0101687379.1:0-22264 GCA_900067695.1 Picea abies | reverse complement strand
AGTCCGTAATAAAAAGAAAATTGTACATACATCTTGTGTTCTTTGTGTTCCTTGTGGTGATGACTTGTTGATGATATATTGCTAATATCTGTTGATGATATGTGTTGAAATTTAACTGGTTATAAATGAAAGCAATGAGTAATGATTTAATGGTGATTGTTAACTAAGGAGTTTTGGGGAAAATAGCCCTACATTGTTCACCCCCCCCTCTCAGTGTAGTCAGTGTGTCCAACAATTGGTATTAGAGCGGGCCTTCACTACAAGCCTTAACAAGATTGAAGTAGATCCATAGACACACAAATGGATGATGAAGTTCCAATCCTTGATGAGGAAAACTATTCTACTTGGATAATAGAGATGAGACTACATTTGAAGACAATGGGAGAAGAAATTTGGAAGGCAACCATTGGTGGATCAGTTCCTTTGAAGAACAAGTCAAAGTTTGCAGCTCAAAGAGAAGGAAATACTAATGATGCATTGGCTCTCAAGACCATTCTTAGGGGACTCTCAATCCCTATCAAAGAAAGCATGGAACAATTCACTTCCACCAAGGATCTATGGCTAAAGCTAGAGGAGACATATAAAAGCAAGAAGGAGAAGGAAGATATTGAATACCACTCCATCAACATTATCAAAGGTAAAGAATCTCCAAAAACCCTTGATTGTATTATTTCTAAATGTGATCTTGAAAACATTTCAAGTGAAGATAGCACAAATGAAGATCCCAAAAGTATTTCAAATGAAGATATAGAATCTCCAAAGACTCTTGATTGCAAGTCTCACATAGTATGCACCAAAGCACTTGCAACTCTTGATCACATAGATCAAACACTAGCACTTACCACCACTTACACTATATCACATAGATAGACCCCATCTTACATCTCCTAGTCTTCTATATGTATTACAAAATAGGCCTAAGCATGGGTAAACCCATGGGCCGACATTCCCATACCCGTTACATAAGCCCCCAAAACCCAAAAATCCCTAAAAATGGGTTGTGATCCTACGATCTCCTCTTCGTCTTGCGCTCTGCCTTTGACAACCTGTCGAAGTCCCAAAAATAGGTCAAAAATGACCAAGAATCCTCAAAAATTGGTCAAGGTCCAACAATCTTTCATGGTTTCAAATGAAATTTGACACTACTTAGTCCAAACAAAATCAACATCGTTGATTAACAATCCAAACATAGGTGCAACAATCTTTGTAAAATTTTCAATAAACCGCGGGTAGTATCCGGCATGTCCAAGAAAGATTCTCACCTCTTTCTGATTCTTGGGGGGCAGAAGTCTAACGATGACCTCAATCTTTGTAGGTTTGAATTTTGTCCCTTTAGATGAAACATGATGTCCTAGAACCACTCCTTCAGTTAACAACATTTTACATTTTTCATGACTTAGAGACAGGTTCATTTCTTGGCATCTAATAAGGAGTTTTTCTAAATTGTCTAAGGCTTCCCGATAAGTATTTTCATATACTGTGAAGTCATCCATGTACACCTCCACATAATCATGGATAAGATCCGCAAATATCCCTAATACTGCTCATTGAAATGTAGCAGGAGCATTACACAATCCAAATGGTAAGACCCTATAGGCATAGGTGCCCCAAGGATAAGTAAAGGTTGTCTTTTCCTGATCTTCAGGTGCTATGAGAATTTGATTGTACCTGCTATATCCATCTAAAAAGGAGAAATACTTCTTTCTAGATAGGGTATCCAAAACTTGGTTGATGAAAGTAAGAGGAAAGTAATCCTTCAGAGTGGCTTTATTGAGCTCCCGGAAATGAACAAAAATTCTCCATTTCCCTATCACTTTCTTTGGAACCACTACAAGAATGGATACCCACTTACTGTTGGAGATGGGATAAATAAATCTGACATTTAATAAATTTTGGATCTCCTTCTTTACTATATCTTTGAGTGCTAGGTTCATCCTTCTCTGGGGTTTCCTAACATGTGCTACTTCCCCTTGGGTATATATGTGATGGATACATGTGTCAGGGTGTATACCCTTCATGTCAGTGTATTCCCAGGTGAATGCCCCTGATTGTTCTTTAAAGATACTTACTAATTGTTTTTGTTGGTTTGCGTCTAGCCCAAAGTTTAAATGTAGAAATTTCCTTGGACTAATCTCGTAGGGCATAGTATACGATGTGGCAGACTCATCTATCTCGAAGATAAAAGATTTCAAAGAAAAATGGTTGGGTCTAATTGTTCCTGAAATTCTTCCCCAAACATATACTCAAATTGGGGAAAGCTTGTGGAAAATCAACACATGTGATAGCAGAAATAAACTGGTTTAGCACATTTTCCATTATGTGCTCCTGAAGTGCCCAGGCATGGTCACTTGGAAATACAGGTTCTTCCTAGTCCTCATTCTTGTATGGAAATTCAGGTCACCATATATTATCCATGATAGGTTGAGTTGGAGGGTATATGGTGAGCTTCTAGATAGAAATTCCATTTTAGATGGTCATTTCTCTCTCTATATATCCAATAAATGCATTGGTTTTGGCTAACCAAGGTCTTCCAAAAATAACGGGATGGCCTTTGGTAGGATCCTTTGAGTGGATGACCAAAAAGTCTACTGGGTACTCCCATGAATCTAAATTAACTATGATATCATCCAAAATTCCTTTAGGTATAACCCTAGTCTTATCTGCTAATTCCAAAATGGTTGGGGTAGGTCTAAGAAGAGGTTTTAACTATAATTTCTCCAAGGTAGTAGCAGTCATAAGATTGATGGCTGCCCTTAGGTCTATGAGAGTGTTTTAAATGGAGACCTCATTAAGGGTTATGGTCACTATAGGATTTCATGGGTTCCCATATTTTTCTACCTTAGGCCGCTCTAATATGTACTTAGAAAGTTCTCCTATCAAATGTACTATTGGAGGATTATTCTGCTTCGAACTTGGCTTCTTAAAACAAAATTCTTTGACTACCTTATTGTAGATTGGAATATCCTTAATGTCTTGTAGCAAGGGAATATTGACACAAATATTCTTCAATTCATTCAAAATGTCAAATTCCGGTCAGGTGGTAGGTTTCTCGATCACTAATCTTTCTGGATAAGGAGGGGCCTTCGTAATTTGTGATGGTTCATTTTCGGGAATCTTGGGTACTTGGTCCTTAGGAATAATATCATCTTCCCACCTAGTTTCATTCGTGGGTTGTTTGGTGGTTTCCTCTTCTTCTTCTTCCTGGATTACTACTAAAGTTCTCTACCAATCTAGGATTTTTCCCGATCTTAGTTGAATCTCCTGTAATGGAACAGGAGTAATAACATATGTTGGGAAGGCCTGCATCTCAACAGTGTGAAGAGGTTGAGTGGGATTATTATTGGGATTGGGCATGGGTTGTGCTGGTAACAATGTTGGTATTGGGGAGCTTGCATTCTGATATTGTTGTGGTTGTTGTTGTTTAATAGGAGGTAAAGGTGGTGGAACAAAACCTGGCAGAAGCTGCGGAGTGTTTGGTGGAAACTGAGGGTGAGGATGGTTGGACATAGTGACAGGTGGAGCTTGAGGGTTCCCTTGGTTATGCTCTCCTCTCCATCCTTGAAGCCAAGGATGTCGGTACTTTGTAGACCAATTTTTCCAACTTGGTGAGTTCCACTGTTGTGGTTGTTGATAATAGGGTGGAACTCGGGGTTGTATATCCAGGTATGTAGGTTGGTTCCTAGGCTGCCATGGCCTCCTAGGTGCATAGGAGGATTCCCCAGGATCCCCACTCCTATAGATGGTTAACAAATCAGACAATGATGGAAATTTCTCAGTTGAATGGTCTTATGTGCAGAAGCCACAAACTGAAATGTTATCTAATGGGCATTCCCTTAAGTAATTCTTCCTCTTGCATCTTGGGAAATATATGCTCATTGTTGCATTTTCCTCCTCCTGTTTATTTTTAATTTTTAGGGTGTCGAACTGGGAACCTATTGTTCTTAAGATATCTGTCTTGATTTTTTATAAAATTTTCCCTATCTTTGGTCTCGTGATACCACCTGAACTAACCAATTTTAACTTTCTACTGTAAGGATCTTGAACATTCTTTCCTTTTTTAGCTCTACTCCTTGAGTAATTCTTACACATTTCGTAGATTTCGACAATGGTTTATGGGATATGTCACCCATTGCCATCATTTAAGTATCTCCAAGTATTCTTCTGAAATCCCTTTGAGGAAAAGATCCCTAACTGCATCATCTGGAAGGTCATGATATTTTGATTTATGTGAGATATAAACAAATTGTTCCATATAATCCTTGAGATTCTCATCTTCTAACTGTTGGATTTTGAAAATATTGTTACGAGACTCCTTGGTCTTGCAGTAGTCTCGGTAATTTTTAAGAAAAATATATTTCATGGCTTCCCAAGACCTAATACTGGATTCTCCCAACCCCATGAACCATCTTAGTGCAGAGTCCTTGAGGGTGCCAGGAAAGAGTTTTAGTTTATGGGCATCTTCTAAGTAGTTGTAGATCCTACACAAGATGTTGAACTCAAATAGGAAGGTATCTAGATCTTCATTGTTTTACCATAAAAGGTGGGAAGTGATGAGAGGGGAATATTTTTCATATTGACATTTGGGGTGGTGTCCAAAATTGGAAACCCGAAGGTAGTTTCGTTTTGGTTTCCAGCTTCTTCTTCCTCCCTGTGTCTTACATTGTTGTGATCCTCTCAATCATCAATATTGGTTTGGTTTCCAAAAAGAGAGTACTTAAGTGGTTTTATTCTTGAAGAGAATAAGGTATCCCTTTGATGGGAAGTTCTTCCTAATGCTTGGATGTCTGGGACTCTACTCAAGCTAGTTGAGATTATCGGTACCAAAGTTTTTGTATCGATTTGAGAGACAATTATGTTGGTTGAACTACCAAACAAAGTATTCACTTGTTTAGGGTCTATGATGTCTTGAAAATTAGGATCTCCTGATGGTGGTAAGAAAACAAAGGTTGTATTGTTTGGTTCTGCGGAAGGCTCCAGTGGTGTTGCCTCCTCTACCACTATTACTGATGCTTCAATTTTCTTTTCTATAGTGCTCCCTATCTTAGTCTCTTCATAGACAACTTTATCTCTTTGGGTTGAGCTAGATCATGTTTTTCGGTATCGATCTGTGGAGTTTATGAGTGGAACGTTACTTCCCCCAAAAATGTCGAAAGAAACCTTGGTTGAAATTCCTGCTTTAGATTTAATGTATCTACCTTTTGTGTCTCTAGGTTTGTTCATGAAATCAAACAAAAAAAAAAAAAAAACTACCATTGGGTTTGGGGGAACCTACTATAGGAAATGCACGGGTTCTTACCTCTTGTCTTAAAGTTCCCCTACCACCAAACTAATGTTAAGGTTTAGAAATGATCTATTTCTTAATTATTTCCTACCTTGAGACAACTCCCAAACAAAGGTGCCAAAAATGATGGGTGTTCTATATGCACTAAAAAAAACTTAGATTTGTAGCACTATATGTGCCAAGGAAGAAAGGCTAGAGGTAGTATAGTCTAACTAATGAAATGGGCTATCTAAGGGCTAATCTATTCAAACAAAGACTATTAATGATCAAATCCTATCAAGAAACTTAAACTATTTATCCTAAGTAACTTTTGAACAAAGGATCAATGGATTGTTCTAAGAAAGCAAGTGAAAACCCTGCTTTAAGCAAGTTAACTTAATCATTACAATAAACAAAAGAAAACTATCTATTTAATCTATCTAATGAGAAATAACAATAAAAAACTACTTTAATTAATCTATTCAAATTCAATGAACATCAACAAGTAAGCAAATAAACAAGCAAGCAACTACCCTATTAAATCGAATAAACAAGAAAGAAACTACCCTATCAAAGCAAGTAAACAAGCAAGCAATCAACTATCTAACCTATGGTAACTTCTGCAGCAAGTAAACTAATCAAAATTACTCAATAAGCAACTAATCAAACTAATAAGCAAATGAACTCTATTCTTAAATTAAACTTCATAATTATTTCTAATTTATGAAAGGAAATCTTAATCTACTAAATTCAAAGCATCATGACAATAAAAGTAATCAACAACTATTATTTAATATACGATAAGAAAACTATTCTTTAATCTACCAAAGCAAGAAGACTATTATCTAATCTAAAAAGGTAAGAAAACTATCCTATAATCTATAAAAGCAAGAAAACTTTAAATATAGTGTTGATGGTTATGTCTCCAGTGTCTTATGTTATCACGATGGTATTTAACAATTTATGATAACTCAAGAGGGATAAACTCAATATTGAATTCTATAGCAAAGAGAAAGGTATGAATCAAACAATCTAATGAGAACTTAGCCATTATAGAAGAAACATCAACTACCCTGCAAATCCATGTGATTCTTCAATTCATGCATTAATCATCAACAATATAAAAACATTATTCTATTTAATTCAATTGCATTCTATGCTAATGTAATCAAATTCATACTACTAGAGATTCATAACTAAAAACTAAACTCAATAATAAAACTTCGAATTAAAATTGCAACCTAGATCTAGAATGGAAATTGCATAAAGTAAATTAAACTAATCCTATTTTAAAAAATTAAGTTGCAAAGGGAAATACTCATAAAACATAAATCAAATCCGATTTCTATTTTAGCATATAAGATAAGAAAACTAAGAACTAACTCAACAAACTAGATAAGCAAATTCAAAACTAACAACTAATCATCCATCAAAACCTTGCCAAATAAACCATTAACTAAATACTCTGTTTTAACTCTGTTTTAAATTCTATTTTAGCATATAGAAATCTAACTATCATCTAATTACATACAGGGGTTAGTATCTAAGCTTGCAGGTTATTTCCTATAAATTAAAATGTCACTGCATATTAACACTAGCCTTCATAAGTACCCTGCAAAACTCAACTGAAGCAATTAAACTATGAACAATAATTATATAGTAAATAAAGATAATAAAAACTCATGTATAGGAAATAAAAGAAATGGCAACTACACTAGGTGAATTTACAAGCTAATTGACTGAATATTCACCCAGACCACTGGTGGGACCCCCAGCAGGTCGTGGCTACTCCTCATTGATGAATCACAAGCTCAAGCAACACGATTTCAACATTTAAAATTAAAAACACAGTTTTAGAGAAAATGTCTTGAAAAAAGCAAAGCAGAGCTTAACTATCCTTCACTCTTTGTCTGACCACTATTGTGGTATTTATAGAGTTTACAAGCTAAGAGGTCGACCGTTAGAAGGGTCAACCTCCTCTAAAATCAATAAATTACAATTAATGTGTCTTAACCGCCGGTGGTTTCTTGAAACAAAGCGAGCCAATAAATGCCCAGCACAACAACCCAATCCAAGTTGTTATAAGCTCAGTAGATGGAGGCCACGAGCATAAGGAAAACCCATGTCACCGATTTTCCCATCATTGGTCGCTGATATGACAATCGACAACTCGCCCATGGTTTTAGTGCAGGACAGAGTGTCGGATGGAGTATCGGATGCAGTGTCGGATGGAGTACCGAACGGAGTGCCGGATGCAAAAAGGACCTGCGATTTTTCCCTGTGACAAATAGATCACGAATTAGTTTCTTGGAATCATTAAAACATGTTGAATTATACTTGAAATCATCATAAAACATCAATCATACGTACCTGGTATGAGCCACGGCGATTTAATACAAAAATCCTTCAAAGCTTCTTCAAAATAGGAAAATACACATACAATATTGGCCAAAAAGGATCTAATCATTATCATTAAATTAATCATATCACAGGCCCAACAGGGACATGGCTTGTGCAATAAAGTGATTGATCACCATGGAGAAGCCATAACAGTAACACCATCATTACCCTATGGATATCCATGCATTTCTTGGAAATCATGAAAGAGTTGTTGAACCGTTGTCAGCAAGGAGATCACTGGAAAAGGATTTGATCATGTCATTGATCTAGAAGAGGGATTGAAGCTCGTGATCACCACCCCCTACATGAATCTGAAGAGATTCAAGGATGAAATAGAGAATTCCATAAAGGAGTTGATATAGATGGGACATATCAAGCCTAGTTCTAGTCCTTTCGCTTCGTCAGTTGTACTGATGAAGAATAAAAATTGAACTATGAAGATGGGCATAGAGTACATGGAACTAAACAAGAAGACCATAAAAAACCAATACCAAATACCTAGGATTGATGAGATGATTGACGAGTTGCATGGGGCACTGTACTTCTCAAAGGTTTATCTATGATCATGATACCACCATATTCATGTCAGAGAGGAGGATATCCATAAAACAACATTCGAGTGTCACTATGGAAACTATGAGTTTCTAGTCATCCCTTCGGGTTGACTAATGCACCAACTACTTTTCAATCATGCATGAACCATATATTTAACAAACAATTGAGGAAATTCTTACTGGTGTTCTTTGATGATATTCTGATCTATAGCGGGATGTGGGAGGAACATTTGAAGCATGTGGATGAGATTCTCACCATTATGGAGGAATAATCATTTTTTTCCAAGGAGTAAAAGTGTGAGTTTGGGTTGATAGAGATCCTTTATCTAGGGAATGTGATTGATGCTGAGGGAGTAAAGGTGCATTAGGAAAAGATCCATGCCATATTATATTGGACCATCCCCAGGACACTCATATATATGTGAGGATTCTTCGGGAGATGCAGCTATTACAGGCACTTTGTGAAAGGATTTTCACAATTGGATGCACCATTGACAAACCTCACCAAGAAGGGGGCATTTTGATGGTCATAGGATGTACAGGTTGTAACACATTGTTTTATCCCAAGACTGTAATTATGCACACAATTCATATGTTAACATTGTGAGGCATGTAATTTTGTTTTGATTTAATATAAACACCAAACTATTGTCTGAGAGGGAACTACCTTGATAAAACTAGCCATGATACAATGGAGGAAATTGATGAGGTAGAGGGACTGATGGAATGGTTGAGTGAAGTGGAGATGAGATTCATTAGCAAAGAAAATAGGATTATTGAAAATAAATCTAATATGTGTTTGCAAACATAATAACTACACCTACCACCACACCAGACTGGTATCAAACCACATGACCATTGAAAGAAGTTACAGAGTGGTGGGTGGATATTTAATGATTGTGTCAGTTGTCCCATACAAAAGATAATGGCCAATTGAAAAATAGGTGGGGAATGTACCATATAACCACCCACTTCAAAATGGGATGGTAGACTATAGGTTATGTCCGTAGGAAGTCACAGAGATATGGAGGAGGAAAACAAAAAAGAGGGAGTGCAATCCATGAATAGTAAGAAAGGAAAAACATACATCGAGAGTGTAATCATAGAACAAGAGAAGAAGAAGATACATGAAGTGTATTTAGATAGAGGAGATACCTCATAACAAAAGACAAAATAGAAAAGGCTTGGAGACAAGAAAGAGAGCACAGAGGTGCGGATGTATTGATTGGGAAAGAAATGAATAGCTTTCTAGAGGAAAATAGGAAGCTTGTTTCAGTTGTTGATGATCACCCTGAATAGAGAAGACCCAGAGTCCTGAACATGAGCAATAGGGGGTTGTAGCTTGGTGCTTACTAGAAAGAAAACAACACTATTAAGGGTTGGTTTCTGAGGGACTTTTGAGTAGAGAAGTGACTCCCTTTTGAAGAGGAAATCCAATTGAGAAACCACCTGATAAATCAGTAGAGACCCGAAGCTTAGTGGGAGGTGGAAACTTCTTCTATGTTAGAGGGGGAAGGAGAGTAACCTTACTGGATCATCGCAGACTCATAACCATGTTTATTCAATTTCCATTGTGGTATCATGGCTTGGAATGGGGGTTGTGTGTTGTAGGAAGTGACTCTACAGCAAGGCCTACAATTGGAAGGAAATACATCCTCTCTCAGTCAGTTGGATGGATTATTTCCTTATCAGATAAGTGTTTCTCTATATTGAACCTGACTATGGATGATATATCTAAATTATTATGAATGGAAAATTTGTATGAATGTCTAAATTCCCGAATCTAAGAGAAATTATATGTACATAATATTTGATTTTGAATGCCTGTAAGATGAGATATGTTGTAATGTTTTTTATTGCTTTGTTAATTTCTGAAAACGACTAAGTGTGAACTATTGTTTGCTAAAACACTCCATATTTCTATGTGGAAGACTTGTAAGACCATGCAAGGTATTTTATTTAAGTTCTAGTAACTTGTATTGGCCATGGATTAGTTTTCAATCCTTTAAAGCTAGTATTGAATCCCAACAGAACTAAAAAACTGGCTAATTCCTTGAAATGGATAGTTATAACTCCCTAAAACCCAGTGTTAGTTAGCGAAGAATGAAAGTTGTCTATATGAAGAGATCGATACTATTGATCGATGGTTTGCTCAAATTTAAGGAATTAGAGAGAACCCTCAGGTGTTGTGGGAAAGGTTCCTAAAGAGGGACTCCGAAACAAACCATTCAGAGTGGGGTTTTCGAAAGGAAATCTCATGTGCCATGAGACTAACCATGAATGAGATTCTCTGAAGTTGAGCGTGTGTGGATCGTTGATCTAGAGGTTGGAGAGATAAATCCTTAGTTGTTTATAATTATGGGTCCCACTTAGTAGATCAGAAAGGAAGAGCTATCCTGGTGCTAACTGGGAGTGTCAGTGTGGAGACACATGGCAGTAATTGATTGATCACCGAGAATGGAGTTGACCATTTTTGGGGTCAACTTTGAAGAGTTTAGAGTATGACTCTAATGAAGGGAAGATATCGACCATAGATATGTGAATGAGGGAGATGCGATGGCAATCGTCGATTTGTTGTAGGTTTCTCCTTAGCTAAGAGGCAAAGTGTTAAAGTTGTGGATGACGTGGATTGCGAGTAAGGCAGCCAGGGTGTGCTTAGAGCGACGAATTTTAGACCTTGAACAATTGACGAGTTGAGTGGGTTCCATTTGGATGGGTGAACCTTAGGCACCAGATATATCTCAACCGTCAGTCAGGAGATCGTGACGTGCATCTACATTGTCCATTGGGGAGAAGGGAATATTCTTTGATACCTTGAGTTTGGAGTAGTGAGACTACTTTAACCTATTTAAATTTGAATGGATGGTATTGAGAGGGAATATTCATCTATACCATATCTATTAGAGTCAAGTGATGAGTGCATCGGGAGAAGTTTTGAACGATGACGATGAAAGGCCTGCATGGACTGAAGTTCCACTATGGTAGGCTAGGTTAGTGCCATGTCGAGGTAGGTTGTCGTCGTGTCAGATGGCTCGGGGGAAGAGGTGTCACATAGATTCCATGTGGTACTGAGAGAGTTTTTTCCTATGTAAACCCGATAACTTTAGAGGGTCACAACTTTCACCCCAGAGCTCAATTTTGAGTGAAATTACCATCGTTGGAAAGATATTGATGAGTAGAAGACGATGGAATTGGGAAAGAGAAGATTTGAGATAGTCTAGGAGAAGAAAAAATTTAATTCCCCATCCCTTAAAAGGATACTTAGGGGTTGGGTGTGCTATAGAGTGGTATTAGAGAAGATTTCAAACTCTAGGATTGAATGGGTCACCAAGACTGCTTAAGACTATTTAAGAAGGATTTTGTGTTGTCTATAAGGTATGATTAAAAACACTGACAAAAAATGCTAATGGTAATTATTGCTTCAACACGTAGAAGAAATTGAAAAGTTCATAGAAGTGAATGGTGCAGCACAACATGGATGATATATCAGACATCAAAGATGAAGAGTTTGATGGTCGGAGGGATAGGGAAACCCCTCCAAATTTGATGGCTTGTTGGCACAGGGGAAGACCCAGGGTTTGACGCTTCAAAAATGCACCAACAAAACCCTAACTACTGGCCCTTTCGGAAACACCTGTGAAGCAGATGAAGTCTCACCCGAGGTAGAGGCAGGGGGGGTTGCAGGACTCAAGTGTCTGCAACCTAGCTAGGACACAGATCTGTCATTACAACACTTAAAAAAGCACTTAGCAGATAAAATGCATTAAGTTATGATTCTTATATTGCAGATTAACCCTAATTATAGATCAGAGCAGTAGTAATCAAGATGAAGTACATATAATCATTTAGCACATAGCATCAGAGAATATCTAGCATTCATTCACTTCATAAACACTACGCATTCATGGATCCATCTATCTTACATCAAGAGAAACACACTAAGAAAATAGAGACATAAATAACATGAACAACATTACACATAGCATATCAACACAGGATATACGTGGTTCACCCCAGTGTGGGGATACATCCACCAACTCTTCTTCTTCTTTATTAGTCTCTTCCAATATTCTTACATGCACCAAGCCACAGATCCAACTCCACAAAGGACAGGATATATGCACGTACTTCGCCAAATCCTCCTTCCCCAAATTGGATCAAATCACTAAGCCTTACATAGTCTGTCTGCACCAAGCACTTACAAAATGTTTGCACTTAGCTCTGCAAGCTTCAACACATTTGTGCACAAAGCTACTACTCCTTTCTTACATCTCCTAGCTACTCATTTATACATTAAAAAGAGGTCCTAAGCATGGGTAAACCCATGGGTTGACATCCCATACTTGTTACATACACCCTAAAAGCCCCAAAAATTCTGCAAAATGGGTGAGATCCCGTGATATCTGCTTTGCCTGGGTGCCCCATCTTCAACCAGCCTGTCGAAGTCCAAAAAATGGTCAAACATGACCAACATTTCCTCAAAACTTGGTTGAGGACCAACAAGCCCCCAAAACTCACCTGTGACTCATCCCAAGTCACTTTGATCTAAGTAGTACCACTTTGAAGGCCCTGAGCTTCGCTCAAGTTGTCTCAACTTGCTGCTTCACTAGAGCCTCCTGCTCGATAAACTCTTGAATTACTTTCTTGATGACAGGCCCTTCCAAGCGTTATTCCATTGTTGCGACCACCCATTCCAACTATTATCCTCGTTCCTCGATCTATTCCAAAAGTGTACAAGCTTCATCCTGCACCGGTTGGAGTCTCTGTGTCACCTCCATAACTTTTCTTTGGATGGCAGTGACATGTTGTTGAATTGTGCACTACTCCTGTGACCTCTTCATTTTCTCAACTGCAGTAAGCATCTTAAGTTGTGCTTGTACATTTGATGCCTGTTGCTTTGCCTCCTTGAGTCGTGCCTCCAATTTCCTCAATTTCGGGTCTTCTGTAAGGCGCTCATAGATATACGCACTTCAGTCACTTAGTTGCTTACACTCTAAGGCCAACACCCTGATTCTTTCTACTATGCTCCTAGCAGTTTCTTCCCTCTAATCTCACACTTCTTGCGGAGTTCTAGGCACTGCTTGAAGTTCTAGCTCTACTACTCATGCTTGAAGCTGATGAATGGCCTTAGTGACCTTCCCCACTTGGCTCTCGGTTGTCTCTTCTTCCATCTGTGCCAAGCTCGACACAGAGTAAAGTTCTCTAGTCACTGCCTCTCTGACCACAGTCTGTTTTGCAAGCATCTAGTCTTTCTCTTTTTGGATTTGATCTTTGTCCTCTTCGAACTTCACCCGAAGGTCATCTTTCTCTTGCTGTGCAACCCGAAGTTTCTCTAAAGCCTCCTACTTTTCTTGCTTCAAGGCCTCTGTGGCCTGCTCATTTTCTTCTTGGACTCGACAAAGTCAAGTCTCTGTTGCATCTAATAATCTACGTAGTTGGGTGGACTCATCCCCCAACTCTACATTCTCTGCGGAAGATGGCGTAGTAGGCACTGGATGGCTCGATTAGATAGCTTGCTAGATGTCTTTCAATTGTTTCTCAATTCTATCATAGAGTGTCTCTTGCTTTGCTTCATGTATCTATAAGATATCCTCTAAGGCATTTTCTACAGTTGTGATGATAAGCTAGATATCATCCACTGTGAGCACATTCTATGACTAAGGCTTATTAGCTCAAGATTTATTCTGTGATGAGGGTTTCTACGGAGAAACCTTCCTTTTATTTGATGTCTCGGCCTCTATAAGGGGATCCTCCGATGGTGTAGCTTTCCCTTTGTCCTGTTTTTATTCTTCCCCTTCCTCCTCTTGGTTTACTTTGTCGCCTCCTCCTGTAGGTGAGTCACACACAGTTTCCTTAGATGCATTGTCCTTCTCCTCATCGTCGATGTCCCGCAGTTCCTCCTTTTTCTTCTATGTCTTTGTGCTGCTTGGTCCGTCATACTCAGTCTGGGTGAAAAAGGGATTTTGATGATGTCAGGGTCGAAGAGCTCTATATCTTCCACTGTTACAAGGAATTCGGCTGGCCATTCCTTGGTTATCTCCTCCATGTCTTCATCAGTCAATTTATAATAAGGCTGATGCTCATCCTTTCTTTCATCCCTTCATGCAGTTATGTAGATGAAGTGGTGGTTTGTACGGAACTTCACTAGCAGTCTGTATGTGTGCAAGGTGATCGGGGTCATTCGAGGGAATGACTCAATGGCGCACTTGAGTTGTAGGTAGTAAGCATGGAACACTGCATTTGATTTCCACTGCTCCGCCATATCGCTTGTATACCACAAGGTGGTGAACCTTGCAGCTAATGGATCCAATGGATCGACTTCTAGGAATGTCTCTCCCTCCGACGTCTCTTAAGTGACAAAGGAAATGAGAATCAACAACTAGTTGAAGTGAAATTCGTATCCTTGGTCCTAATCTTCGCGGCAGTCCTTCTCCAACTCATTGGCGAGGTAGCTCGCCTAGTTCATCTGCATCCCTTCGACACACTTCCCTGTGAGGTCAACTATGAATCCTGTGACATGCGTAGGGTGGTTCTTTCTGACAAGCTTGCCTACTATCAGCTAACAAGCTAGGTGCACTGTGCCATCCTAGATGGAGGCTACCTGGTAGCCTCACTTCCCTTTCTCCACATTTCCATATGCCTCCTTTATTCACTGCACCAAAGAGTGCTCTGACGTCTTTCCTGGGTAGAATTTCTGAGGGTCTGGTCCCTGCATGCTTAGTCCGGTGATCAGGTGGATCGACGTCAGATCCATAGTGATGCACCTATTCAACCAAATATAGCTTCCATGGTAGCACGATAGGAGGATTTTAACGCACACGTTAACTTCCTTATGTCTTCCAAAGTGGTGGATCTTCATTACATTCAAGATCGTCAATCTCACAATCTCCTTGATCCATGGATGGGGGACTATCTTGGGCTTCTTCCCAACCGTCCTCGTCAGGTACCTATGCAGTTGTTACACATTAAAATTACTCACTAAGATGATGGCCTAGTGTCATCATTACCCAATGTTTTAAGTGTCGCATTTCTCCCACAAGTGTCGCAAATATCATATTGTTATCAAGAACACTTGAAAGACACCTCAAAGACTAGTTTTGAAGAGGAGAAATCATTTGACAAAAAAGTACAAGTCTTTTTCCATTGGAAAAACCACTAAAAAGTCAATTTTTGGAAGGGAGTGCTCCCCTATGCTCTGTTAGGGAGCGTCGGTGCTCTGTGCTCTCTTCTGGGGAAGCGTTGGAGTGCTTTGTACCCCATTCAGAGGGAGCGTTGCCCCTTTCTGAGAGAATGTTTGGCTTGTTGAGATGAATCAAGGAAGAATCCCCTCAATCTCTGAAGGTAGTTGGATTTGAATCCGAGGTCAAGGAATGATCTTAGGGAAGATCCTCAACTGAAGGAGAAGAATCCTCAACTTATCCCAAATATCTCTCAAGTGGTTGGGCCTCTCCAAGCTTATATAAGGAGGCCTTCTCATGGTGAAAATAAGAGGATAGAGATTGAGAGATACCAAACTTATGATCTCATGAGTGGTATTGATATGGAGACATTGTAAAGCATCTACCTTATGATCTCATAAGGGAGATATCATTGAAGCATCAACATTTTGTGTGTGGATTATTTGAGCAAGGGTCTGGACAAAGGGAGCTTGGTGAAGCTGCTACACTACATCCATGGTTGTAAGAAACACTTTGTTCTCATTAATATAAATTCATGCTTGGCCTGTTTCCTTTAAAGTTTGTGTATATGAACTTGTTTTTTTCATAGATTCATTATAAATCTAATCATGGTAGAGCAGGAAGTATTTTTATTGTTGTTCATTGTACCATAGGACCTTCAACCAAACTTGGAGATTAAGATCAGCCTGGAGCGAACAAGGACAAATGTCAGTAAAAACGTACTTGTCTTTATTCCCTCTTCTTCTTTGATAGTTTATCTTTATGATAAAGGAATGTCAGTGTCCATAATAACACTTTATGTCTTGGAGTTAGGGGTCTAGCATCCAAGAGGAAATCCACTTGTCTGCAGGGGGATTCTCCTGTAACAGAAATTGGCGACTTTGTTGGGGAGGGACCTTTGAATTTTTTCCTTCCAAGATATTGATTGCCTTTGCTCATTTTGATATTATTCATACTGTGTCTTTTATTCTTATATTTGTTGATTGTCCCTTCACTTCATCCCATACACTTTGGATTTTTGTACTTGCTTGAATTTTTGGATTTTTGGGTATTTTTCTTAACTTTTTGAATCCTAGCGCTCCCCTTCCCTTGCTATCAGAGTGTTGGTGCTCCCTATTGGATTTACATAGAGCGTTGGAATGCTCTAGTTCCCCTTACACCAGAGCATTTCCCTCTTTTTGTTAAAGATCTTGCAGGAGTTTAGTCTCTGAATCCATTTTTTCTTGTTTGCACTTGATTAGAGTTATTGCAACCTTAGTGTATCTGTGTTTGGGTCCCCAACACCTTGATATCTGAGAATTCATGATTCTTTGTTTGGGTTTGTGACATATTTTTCTTCCTTACTTTAAATAACTCTTTGTCTTTGATGATTTAGAGTCAATTTGTCGTTTTCTTCTCATTTATTTGACTGAGTGAAAACTTATTGTAAGGAGATTCAAAGGTATTTTGTACTTTTAATTTTGATATTTGAAGTATTTTTCCCAATAAATTCTTCGTTTTTCATCATCCATTAGCCTTCTCCTACCTTCACCTGCAATTTCCCCAATTTTCAAGCATTCTAGGTGAGTTTTTGCATGTTTTTTTACTATTTTTTTGAGTTTCTAGGAGCACCAACGCCCCCTTGTAGGCCATATTAGGGTGCTATCACTCCCCTACAGTGATTTAGGGAGCTCTGGAAGCACTCTGTGCACCATTGTGAGGGAGTGTTGGTCTCTTTTTGAGTGAAATTGTCTTCTTTTGCTCAATTTTTGTAGCCTGTTTTGTAGTACTATTTACCCAGAGTCTATGGTTGGTTTATGAAGTTGTTAGGATTGGTTCTTGATGATTTTTTATGCTTTTCACTCTATTTTGTCTTGATTGGATCTTGAAACCTCTTTCAGAAATGTAAAATTTCCTTTTCTAGTTGTGTTTTTGTCGAGACAGTTTTGAGTGGTTTCTCTTTCTCCTTATCATTTCTTGGATTCTTCTCTGCATTTTATTGTACTCCTTGGATGCTTGTTGGTTTTAGGATCCTTGACTAAGTTCTTGTTAGAAAAATATTATACTTGTTTTCTTTCAGTTCTCATTGTTTTGAATTAATTCTTGCTTTTGGGTCATGAAACTAGCTTGCATTTGAAGTAGCGGAATTGCATGTTTTTGGTTTTTTTGGGGGGACATTGTGCATCTGTAATGATGAATGTTTTCTCCTTCTCGTAGCATATCTTTCATAGAAATTAAAAGATTTCATCTTCATCTCTTTGCATAACTTTCGAGTCGGTCAAAACACCATATTGTTCACACCATTTTCCTTTTGAGTAACAATAGCTTTAAAAATCAAGCGCTAAACTAAAATTGATTAGACATTTTTACATTTTCTGGTAGCAAACCTGCATTAGATTAGTTGTAGGGATTTAGAATAGGTGTGAAAGATAAATTTCAAAAGCTGCAAACAAACATAGGATCTTGTGTTAGGGAGCGGTGAAATTCAATCGCTACATTTTGTCCTGGGAAGCCCTTCTCACACAAGGGTCAAACCTGAGGTCGCATTGAGACTAGCAAAGTTACTCACCCTGCTTTGTTGGTCTTGGTGTAGAGATTGTGCATATTATGGGGGTCACTCGAAGTTATACCCACAATGACGAGTGGAAGCCTTTCAATTTGATTTCGGGCTAGTTACCCTGCCCTTGCGTGTGGATCAGATTGTCGATTGTTTCCCCAGGCATCATTGTTGTATTTGGTAAACTTGGTGGCCTATCTCTTTAGGGTATTTACACAAGGTGAATGTGGAGGGGAAATTCTTCACGATACCTGGAATCGACGTTGGCCAGACTCACTCAGGGTCCTTGGAGTGTATACCCACAATTATGTGTGGGATATTGCACCAGGGTGTAAGTCCGTTAAGCAGGTTGTCAACGTAACTTTTCCACCCGCTCTATCTCGGCCCCTTCTTACTTTGTTCCCACAACGTTGGATTTCATCACCAACTAGTGTGCTCATTGTGAGAAGGTTTTGTTTTCTTGTTTCCTTACTAGATTTTTAGTGTGTGATGTTTGTTCTCCCTAGCAGAATGTAGGTTGGATTTTTATTTTTATGGCATCAATTCTCGGAATGACCAATGAAGGAACCCCTTTTCCAGGAGAACCCTTTGTTTTTCCTTCTTATGGAAATGTTGGCTCTCCTTACATCGCTACTTTGAGCCTTCCAGGTCTCACAATTGGGTTACTGGTATGGTTGTTTTCCACTCCGGTGATCTCGAATGTAGGTGCTTCATATGTAAGCACACCACCCACACATCAACCTCATGTCAACCTTTCTCCTTCTTCGCCCGCCAGGTATCCTTCCATTTCTCCTTCTTTGCCTAGTGAAAGATCTCAAGCGAGTAGCCAGATTGATAAGAAGAAGAAGAAACAAAAAGGGACCAAGCCTCCAACTACATCAAATGTTGGATCAAAGCAACCAGCTACTGTTAATAGTACTGGGAGTATTGATGAGGTCGATAAGATTAAAACGAAGAATCTGAAACCCAAATTCCCTTGTAGTCTTTTTAAGGATGACCACTTTCTAAGGGATTTCCTTGGTATTCCCAAGGTCTTAGAAGTGTGGTCCTCCACATCATCAGCCCTTGCTATACATGTTGGTGACACCTTGTCAACTAGTGACGTTAAGGTTGGTAAGAAGAAGACAACTATCAAATTTCCTTGTATGTTATGTGAAGGTGATCATTATTCTCACCTTTGTCCTCGTATGGACGCGGCTTCTTCTATTTTGAAAAATATTCAACTTCCAATCGATTATCATAATATTTCTCCCAAACCGTCATTATTTGATGGACTGGTCAATCCAGTTCCATCCCCGGTCAATCCGGTTGATCAGGTGGTCAATCTAGTTTCATCCTCGGTTGAACCACTAACCCAAATGGTCAATCCATTTCCACCTGTCGACCCCATTCTCCCCTTGGAGAATGAAACCCAAGTGGTCGATTTGATGTCATTATCTATCAATCCCACTCCTCCATTAAGGAGTGCCAAAGTGGTTGTTCCAATTACTTCATCAGTCAATCCCACTCCTCCTATGACGAGTGCCAAAGTGGTTGCTCTGATTACATCATCGGCCAATCCCACTCCTCCTCTGACGAGTGCCAAAGTGGTCGATCTAGTTACGCCATCGATCGATCCCACCCTTCCTCTGAATAGTGTCAAAGTGCCTGATCTAGTCCCGTCATTGATCATCCCCACTCTTCATCTACAGAGTGAACCCAAAGTGACTGATCCAGTTCCTTCCTCAGTTAGTCCCACCCTTTATCCAAAGAGTGTCAAAGTGGTCAATATGATTCCACCATAGATCGATCCCACTCCTCCTCTGATGAGTTCCAAAGTGGTTTCTTCGGTGACTTCATCAGTCAATCCCACTCCTCCTCTGATGAGTGCCAAAGTGGTTGATCCAATTACATCATCGGTCAATCCCACTCTTCCTCTAACGAGTGCCAAAGTGGTTTCTCCTGTTACATCATCGGTCAATCCCACTCTTCCTTTGAAGAGTGCCAAGGTGGTTGATTTGATCCCATCATCGATCGAACCTACTCTCCCTCTAGAGAGTAAATCTGATTATGCCCACATTTTTCTTGTTGAAACAGGATCTACCGTGCCAGGGGGCATTCCTCCTTCTCCTGTGAAAACCCTTCCAAGTAATGAGGCCATGCTTTTTGATTGGGGTGTGCTAACTAGACCTCGTCTTCCCTCTCACATGCCTTTCAAGATTACAGTAAAAGTTTGTGGTCAGGATGTTCCTCATGCACTGATAGATGAAGGTTCATCCGTTAGTATTTTGTCCTTTATTGCTTGGCAAGCTTTGGGTTATCCTCATCTTGTGTCGGTTACCCATACTCTGTTTTCTTTTAACAGAAGAACCAATCACCCTTTAGGGATACTTCCTCAGTTTCCCGTAACTTTGGGAGGGAAAATTTTATTTATTGATGTTATGGTAGTCCAGGACCTTTTGGATTTTGATTTACTCCTTGGGAGAGATTATGTCTATGCCATGAAAGATATTGTGTCCACTTTTTTTCGTGTGATATATTTCCCTCATGATGGAAGAATAGTGACTATTGATCAAATTTTGTTTGTTGTCCCTGACTTGACCATCAACCCAATGACCTCCCTAAACGGGCCTTATATGCAGTAGGTATCACCTCTGCCACATGTCAATTGTGTGGTGTCCATGACTTCAAATTCTAATGACTTATATCCAATAGTTGACATGGTGATCTCTTTAGTATGGCTATTAGAGACTGATCTCCTTACCCCTGGCGATACCCTCAACATGTGTTCCTTCCAGGGCATTCTTCTTCCATCCAGCGAAGATCTCTTCGAATCCATGACTAATTTTTGTCCCTTGACATGGTGTCCTTCCAGAGCATTATCCTCTTGGAAACCATGATCAAGAAGGAGTCACGAGCATAGTTTCTCTTCTCTGTAGCAAGCTCATTAAAAAATGAAATAGAAATCTGGGGATTCAACCCAGAGCCTTGCGCATAGTTCTTTTCCTATGTCAAGCTCGTTAAAAAATGAAACAGTGACCTCTCCTGTTGAGTTGATTCTTTCGTTAGGTCTCATCTTTGAACCTTCATTTCATCCACCCTTATCCTTTTTCTCCATCTAGTACAGAAATTGGTTACAACCTCAAATTCAGTGAATGAATTGAAGCTTGGGGGGCATGTCTCTAGCCTTTTGATGATCATTCTGGAGTTAAGCCATTAGATTTTCAAGCTGGGGGCATACCAATATTAGTCTTTTTTCTTTCTTACACTCGTAAAAACATGAGAATGTAACCGAGCAAACTTTTATCTCTTTTTCAGGATCGCATGGATACACGAAAAAGGAACCCCCTGGAGTCGTCTTTAAGCTCTTTTAGGACTCTCTAAACGTTAAAATATTGTCGAGTGATCTTGCTTCCTTTCCTACTCGTTAAAAGGTTTGAAAGGGCATCTTTTGAGTGATAATTCATCTCTTTTTTGGCCTCGTGAGACTAACATTATGAAAAAGGACAACACTGGAGTCGTCTTTAAGTCATTGTCAGACTCTCTAAATATGAAAAAGAACCGATTTTAGCTTCTCTGGACTCGTTAAATAATCATACATTGAAGGGACCATACGGGACCGAACCCTTACTTCTTCCAGCTCATTAAATAAAGGAATAGGGACTTACCGAAGCTGAGTTATATCAAGCATGTGTTACCCTCCTCAATCTCGTTAAATCAAAAAGAGGTACTTGTCTATCTGGATGGGGGAAAAAATTGAAGGAAGCAAGCCAAGTTGTTTTTGAGAACATTACTAGTAACCCTTACAGTCACCTTTGAACATGACACTTTGTCTTTGGATGCATTTTGATCCACCGAACCTCTGCACTGAACCAATACTCTGAGTTGTTTACTCCTTTGGGTCAACCGACAAAAGTCATAGTATCCACTACATCATCAAAAATTTTGGTCCATGTCATGTTTATGCTATTGTGCCCCAGTGTTCAAGGGAAGTATCTGCCTCGAGAGTCAGCCATCACAAATATCCTGTTTCAATACCCATGTCATTCCATGTTCTTTTGATCTACCAATTGCATCTCTGTATCAGTTTTGTGTCGTTGATGGGGGATACACCAAGGCCCTCCTTCGACAAGTCTATTCCTATTGACTTCAACAGATTATCCATAAGCTAGACTTAGAAACCAATTAGTACCTTGGGACCTGCATGCTTCAATGGAATACCTCCTCACATCCGACAGTGGGTTTACATCATTGACCTATGATCATATGATTCAACGGATGTTCGAATTCAACTCATCCATTCACATTCGTTGGAATGTACTAGAGTACCCTGGGAATCATTGACATCAATGGTGAT